>CM070818.1:9644883-9819883 GCA_036326025.1 Chrosomus eos | reverse complement strand
CAAATAGGTTTGGCGCTTATTGAGGTTTGGAAAAGAACTGCATGTTGCAGTACTTTAAACAAGGAAATATAGCGACTTGGCATGAAACATTGATGGAGCAGTGAATAGGTTCAGAACACAGCAAAATGACATGACAAACTTTTTTTTTTTTTTTTTTTAAATGGCGTTTATCGCGTTTTGGAAAAGAGCTCCTCAAATATAGCAGACGATGGATAAGAAACGGAGGCACCGGAGCGTGAACTGGAGCTCGTCTCATAATGAACCGAAACTCAGCATATAAGGTAGGCTACCCTACTTGCGTCACAGAAATGTCTACTTTTAAACAGAACAATTCAAAACAAAAGAATACAGACTGCTCTCTGCTTATGTAATCCAGGCGTAAATGTGCATTTCTCTCTGGCGCGTTCACTACTGAAGATCGCGAGTCAGCATCGTCAACTTTATATATAGGCCTATATATATATATATATATATATATATATATATATATATATATATATATATGTGTGTGTGTGTGTGTATGTATATGTGTGTGTGTATATATGTTGCCCCCTCATTTAAAGACGGGACCCCCCAAAAATAAAATTCTGGCTACGCCCCTGGTCTTAACTAGAAGACCTGGCTTAGATATACATTTCATACGGACCGTATAAATAAGACAGTTTGCTTCCAAAAACAGCTAGGTAGGAAAATATGAAAACGTATGATTTTAAGGAAACACTTAAAAACCAGCATGAGACATGACGCAGTGAGACATGATCAGTGATGTCTGTCTGAAAGTGTATGGCTGTAGCAGTGAGGATTTAAGCTCATCCAAGAGGGTTTTATCAAGCACCATTAAAATATCAGTATCAAGACAATATATTACCGGTCAAAAGTTTGGGGTCGTTAAATCTCTTATGCTCACCAAGCCTGCTTTTATCTAATCAGAATACAGTCACAACAGTAATACTATGAAATATTATTACAATCTTACTTATATATTTTAAAATGTAATCTATTCCTGTAATGGAAAAGCTCTATTTTCAGCAGCCATTAGTGCAGTCTATCAATGATGAAAACAGTTGTGCTGCTTAATACTTTTGTGGAAACCTTAATAATTTTTTTAGGATTTTTTAAATAAAAAAGTTTAATTAGAAATTTAGCTTTTATTTTTATGTTTATTTTAGCATTTATTTTTTGTAACAATGTAAAACTCTTTACTGTCACTCTTGATCATCTTAATGCAATTTTGCTGAATAAAAACATGCAATGCAAGGATAATAAGATTAGATAAATTAACTTAGCCTACTCATTAAAAAAAACATTTACGTCTATTATGACTTATATAATAACAATCTTTAATAGGTCCGAACACTGCAATAATCTGTCATCACTGAAAATTAAGAGCAGCTTTATTTCAAACACGACTTTCAAAAACAACGTGGTTTAACACGAAATACTTCTCTTCTTATTTTTTAAATATGAGACCCGTGCTGGCAAAATGAGTCGGGATCCGCAACAGCTAATTTCGAGCTACAGGCAAAACAAGTGAAATATATCAATTTTGGTCGCATTTGAGGTTTTCACAAAAATGAGTTATTAAGCCCTAATCTAGCAATCCCAATGCTCAAAATAGCAATTAAAAAAATTTAAATTCTCTTTATTTGTTCATTTTCTGAGAGGATTACCTTCCTAAATATATCCTTTGATTTAATAATCCATGAAAAATTGCTGGGGGGTTTTCTGCTCGCTTCTTGACGACTGGTGCTTCAGACAGGTGTAGCTCATTCATTTTTTTTGGTCAGATTCCAACAAATCATAAATCGTTTTAAATGTTTTTTTTTAATGGAGAAATTGATAAATTGATATAAAAAGGGTCACATATGTTGAAGTAGATTCCTCTCTCGTCATCTCTGATGAGCAAGAACGGAGTTATCTGTTTTTGCAAATGAACTCTTCAGTTGTAAATGTCCCAATTGGGAGAGGTTGTGCAATTTTCAAAGAGTTTAATTAAACATTCATGTTATATATTTTGGTTGCATTTGTTATAAAGTTAATCAAGTTAATTGCTCAAGTTAATAAAAACGTAACTGGTGTAAACTTGGCACATAATATCTAAATATCAATCGATATAGCCCTGAATCGAATCAAATCAAAATCATATCGCAGAATTTTTTGAGCTTAAGTAAGTCCAGTGATGTTTAATTTTTGTTTTTAAAAAGTTATTAATTTAGTTCCTTAATATATATATAGCCGCTCTGGAGTAAACTGTGATGTCATCGTCCAGCTCAGCTCAGTTCTTGTATAATAGTGTAAATGCAGGCAGATCAATATTATTGTTGAATATTAAATTAAATGTTAAATTTAATGTCACCAACTAAGCAAGCCAAGCCAATGGCAACAAAGGTGGAAAAAGGCGTCATTGGGAAGGAATGGTATTGAGGTATTGGTAAATATCAAATTTATACCCCAGTTCAAAACTGAAATATTTCCAATATTGCGATGTTTCTTTATTACCAACTCCATATTTGCTCTCAAAATGATGGACAACAATTTAAATTTCACACACGTTATCTCCAGTAATAACGAAATTAAATAAATGATTAAATAAATAAGTAAATTAATGATCAAATAAATAAACGAATATGCCAAAGTAAAAAAGCCCCACAATATCGCTCCAACACTAGTACATAATTCTATCATATATTTTAATCATCTAGTCAACATTCACGATCCATCCACAGCTCATTAGCACTGAAATGCAGCAGACCCACACTGACCTTTTTCTTAACCAGAGACATGACCCCTATACGCGTGAGAACCGGCTGCCTGCAGAGCCCCTCACGCGGGACACCGTCAGCGAACGTCTCCGAACCGTCAGCCACCGGCTCACAGAGGTGCCTCATGAAGAGAGATACGTATGCCCTGCCAGAGAAACAAAGACAAAAAATTACGCTTCCTTAGCAGAACCCAAGTCTGAAGTTTACACGTCATTCTGTCAGGAACACTATCGGCAAATACGATTGACAATTAGCATACAGTTTGGATTGGCGGTACGGTTCTGTTCTGGGCGCATCCATGCAGCAATAACCCCTCTTAGGGTAAACAGAACAGAACCAACAAGAATGTATTGCCGATATCATTAATTCAAGATTTTAAAGTACTACATAAATCGAGAATTTATTCTGATTCAAAGGGGAATCCAAATGCTAAATCCTGCCTGGACGAGAAGAGGAGCTGGGGATGGAGGAGGGTAATAAGCTCCTGAGAAACACGATAGCTGCACGATAGGAGCTTATGTATGAATACAGTGATAGGCGTCGTATTCCTATAGGTAGACGTGGATCAGCTGATGCAAGGTTGACTAACGTGACCTTGACTAAAGTGTAACGTGCTACACTTGATCATTACATATTCCAAACACATCTACTGGTAAAGAAAGTCCTACTTGAACTCTTTCTCGCTCTTGCCACGGAGGTCCCGCACGAGCCATTGGCAGGTGAAGGCGTCCTGAGCGGGCATCCCCCATCGCATGACGGCATTCAGGAAGGCTTTTCTCTGACGCGTGTTAAAGCCCAATACCTGACCAACACGCACAGACACACGATTAAGCAAAAGACAAAAGATTCAACATTTATGTAAATTGTTTTAATCTAATCAGACCTTAAATGAAAAACAGACATGAATTTATTGCCAACAGACATGAATTTATTGCCATCATGAAACATTACAGGGCAATTCTCAAAACTGGAAAAAATTTAGCCCAGTTATCTCCAGCTGTGTGTCAGTCAATTTAATTATGAGTGGCACACATCCAGAGACGCTGTATATACTGGCCAGATAGATAAGCAAACACTGGGAAAATACACTATTATCCACATTAAACTGTGACCAATGGGCTTATGTTGATTTTACACTAAGCTAAAAGATGTCTTTATATGGCCATATGCAATAGTTGGGCCAAAACAAACGAACAAATAAAGAAAAACGAGACAAAAACAAATAAGCCATACCTCAATGTTGCCACCCACTCTGGCCAACAGAGGTGGAAGTGGTTTATCCTTTTCGTTTCTGAGCTGCCTGCGTGACTGTCTGCGACCTGGACGGGGGGAGAGGAGAGTCAGCCAAGATATCAGTTCAACATGTCCATCTCACCGAGCCAGCATCAGGAAACAGGGTTACAGCACAGGAAGGATACATTATCCTGAACAGCTGCAATACATAAACTGTGAATATGCCTCCAGAAGAATAGCAAAACCTGACAAAACTACACGACGTCCCAATACAGTACCAAAAGGGACACAAATGGACACAAAAAATTAGTCTAAAAGGTGCCAAAAGATGTGCAGGGGTGGGGTGTAGTAGTTATAACTAGATTTGTACATTTGAGAGTGGAGCTTGTACAGTATGTGCAAACTCACTGCCATTAAGCTAGGTTGTTTCTAAGGCTATGTTAACACAGTCAGTCCAAATCCGATTACTTGTATATCTGATTGGGATTTGATCTAAAATTCTTGACTGTCCAAATTGTGTATCGCAATAGCCTGGCTAACACCAGACCCAATCTCGTTGAGAATTGGGTCTGGGAACCACATGCGCAATTTCTCGTATTTGAGGTGTGGTTTCAGAATGCCCGTCGCAGTTTATTGGGTGCTAAGAATGTCTATCAAATATGCCTGTACGTAGCTCATAGCCAATCGTTTCGATTATACCAGATGACGTATGTAGAGCGACAGAAATTAGACAAGGAAGAAGACGATGGGAAAGATCTTTTTTGTAAACAATGACGTTACGTTTTTTATCAAAGAGTAGCTTCGCGTCTTCAGCCATGTTAAATCGATATAAACAAACTGTTTCCGTGTGTCGTAGATGTCGTCATCGTCTAGCTGCTCCCTCCCCGTTCTGTGATTGGTTCCTAAATGAGGCGAAAAATCTGGCCATGGTATCCAGACTGCCTTTCAGCGTGAATTGAATCGCGCTGCGGTAAGGCAGGATGGGGAAACCCAGGCTAGTATCGCAACTGTTCAGATCCGATTTGTGTGTCAATGGTTGTCTTGGTTGTCTAGAATATCAAGTCTACTGGATTTTTTGGCCACCTTTCATAGTGGACCTGTTACTAGGGGTTGCACAGACTAGTTGACTTTAATGCTCTTCCATGACGCTTTAAGCTTGATGTCGATTAGTCGCTGATCATGGGCTATAGAGGGCACAACTGGATAAGAAATCTTTGAAGTCCACTTCTATACTCAGTTAAAATGACAAATAACTGCATACTCCAAAAGCGCTTCACAAGAAATGTTTTATTATACAATCTAGCTGCTCAAAACTGATCAGGTGAATGCACGTTTTAAACAGCTTTTTGTACACGTAAGTTAATCGCCTTTCTAAACTAACGAGTGCTGCATTGTAACACACACACACACACACAGACAGTAGCTTCGCACATCACGTGCCGATCACGCACACAGAATCATTCATAGAAATGTATTGTCAACATTTCTGTGATTGACAAATTCTGTGATTTATCAATAAAATAGCTTAGAAACTGAAAAGTTCTAGCATATATTTCTTAGACCTAGTCCACACGTACATAAGTATTTGAGTTTTCCTCCTGTGTTTAAAAAAGTGATAATATGTGATAATGTGATAATACTTCCTGCCTATAATAATACTGCCTCTGTTTCGCAATATAATGGAAGAACTGTCCATGTATCTCTATACCTGTTATAAGCCCTGTTAGCACAGTTATTAGCAGCAATATTTTGACTACGTCCAACATTGCACAGACTGGCCTCATGTAAACAAAGGAGATAACAGCTTGCACTCCGACGTCACAAGTTAAAATCTCCGGTTTAATCGGCTACACGACGCCTCTGTAACCGGAGATTCAGAAAATCTTCACCCTGGCAGGAGTTTTCAAAAAGGTTCAGTTTAAGTGACCTGATACTGTGGGCAGCGCTGTGTCATATTGCCATAGCTGTGCACAAGGCAACCTGCGTTCAGTCTCAGCTCGAGCTTCAGGATTATTTGTTCATTAATGACGAAATCAGCGACTAGTCGACGTCGACTTGACTTTCATCACATACATTTAAAAAATCTGAAGTCGTTCAACCCCTACCTGTTACATGTTCACTAGATTTGAGTTTGGATTGTTATTTTGAAGTGTTTTTCTGTTTCCATTGTTCCCTGTGAGAATATCACGTTTTTGTCAAAGACAACATGTAGATCGGATTCAGAACGACGATCAAAACATAGATGGAGTAGATGGAGTCCATCAACAATGTGGGAATGGGCAGTAAGAGTGTGTGGGTGCGGTTCTCACCCTCGGGTCTCTCATCAAAGTCCTCATCCTCCTCCTCTGAGCCCACAGAGTATTCTGATTGGTTATCTGAAATGTCAGCATGCCACTCTGTAACAGCAGATAGAAAAGAGCACGTCAGTAATGAACACTAAATTCAAACCATAGTACAGTGTGTTCAGCAGTGGTCAAATAATTTCCATGCACCAGAATCCTCAAATAAAGCTTAACCAAAATCTAATATATCAGTTTGGCAACTCTCTCTCTAACAGTGGAAAAAAAGACAGATGTGATTATTCCAGATTTGGCTCTTTTGTGACTAAATGTTCTGTATCTCCACTTTTCTAACCATCCACACATATTCTATTCAAATTCCACTGTCAACAAGAATGATTTAAACCTACAGCAAAACAAAGGGCTGCTTAAAGGAAAAATGCAAACCCACAAAAGTCAATTAGTGAAGCACAGGCAACTCTCGAATTTTAAAACAGGCCAGTGGATTGCATTTGTAATATATTCTGCAGAGGGTATGCCGCAACATTACAACCTTGCAAGTCAGGATGCTTGGATACACAAAGAAAAGTATGTGTACTTACAGTTTATCTTAGTTATCACTGTAATTATGCACCCATAAGCGCCACTGCGAAACCATAAATTCTATATTGTTCATTTCTGGAGAAAACCTTCTGTTATTTGTCTTTTTCCAGACCATTTTGTTTGTCTCTTTTTGACACATAAATGAAAAGCTGCCACACTTCGGCATCCCCTGGGTGTTGTGGATGTAGCCGTTTTTGAGTCAACTGCATGTGGCTGTTCTAACCTGACCAAAGCAGCAGTGTGTGGGATATGCTTTTTCTTTCCCACTCAATCAAAAGTAAAGTAGTAAACCACATGCCGAGAATGAAACTGCTACAAGATGTAATTTCGGAGATTTAAAAGAGATAATATGCTGTATTTATATGACAAGCATAAACATGGTTTATCGTAATAAAAGGCAAGAAGAATGGACTAATTAGAATACAGTGGGGTCCAAAAGTCTGAGACCACACTGAAAATCTGGGATTCAAAATCCACTTTAAACCACGACGGACATAAAATATTAGAAATATTTCACAATTTCTGGGTTACTAATCAAATTATCATGTTATCTTGTGTTCGGATATTGGTGTTTGTGAACGCAATCATGTGAGACGCTTCTGGGAGTGAATTAAACCAAATATTTCTGATGACAGACTTTGGCTGATGCATCAAAACAAAATTTGAGATTTTTTGAAACTGATCCACTGGTTATTATTCAATCACATCCACGGTTGAGGCAAAGTCACGCACGTTTTTTGTTGTGCATCAAAGAATTTTATTTATGCATTAAATGTGTTTCCATCATAGATTAAACCAATGTATTCTTATCAGATAAAAAGTATATCCACCTCAATAATACGCTTTTTATTCGCATTTTTAGAATTTATGTGCATCTTGGCGTTTCCATCCAGTGGTTTTGATGCGATATCCCAAAATGTGCATAAAAATAGGTTGATGGAAACATGGCTACTGAAGTAAAATGCGACAAACGAAACACTAAGACATTATTGAAATTCAATCTGTAGGAAGTGATGGATTGTACCTTGGTCCTCCTGAGCTGCGTCATTGTAGTTGACCTGTTTGCGGACTCTCTTTCCTTTGCCGAGATTGCGGGCCAGATCTTCCTGCTGCTGTTCGTAGTGATGCCTCAAGAGTTTCTCCCAGTAATCTGGATCCACGTTCTCTTCCTGCTTAATGATCTCTCTCTCGATCTCTTCTATCTGGAGACACAATTCAAGTGAGATCCCCTTAATATTTTCTGTAGTTCTTTATTTTAATTTTTGCATTTGTTTCTCATGGAGACCAATAAGATGTAATGGAGAGCAAACAGAGACCAAGGGCCAGATTTACTAACAGCTTATATAAGCGCAAACCATCTTTGCGTTAAAACTATTGTCAGGATTTACTAAAGACATGCAGTGAAAAATTAGCGCTTAAAATGCGTGGACAGGGTTATTTTTGTGGCTGACCTTATTGCATATGCATTTGTAGGAGTTTCTCTTTAAGACGCAAAATTTATGGGAGGAGAGTATTTAAATCAATCATTTAAGGTTTGCGCTAGTCAATTTACTGGTATTTGCGCCATTATTTAATGCCCAAATAAAAGCATGTCTTAAACCAGACGTTAATTTGCGCTGCTCTTGGTAGACTGCGTCGTCATTATGGAAATTATCTGCTGTGTCTGTTTTTTAATTTGCACATCGTCAGTAGATCTGTAGACAGTAGTAAGTCTGGCCCCAAGACTCCTGCTTTTCACATGTTTCTCTTGAAAAAAAGAGCCCAATAATCTCCAATATTCACTAGAGTTGTAAAAGAGATCTCAACACACTCTTATTGGCCAAATCTGCAATCAAAAGTCAGAGATATCAAAAGAACTCAAACATTTCTCATTAAATTCTTGCAAGAATTTAATCATACTTTTATAGCTGTATACTCTAACCTATGTCAAAAAAATTCTCATTTACATCTAATTTTAGGCCATGTGTCACCAAAGCGTTTTTAGCCAGCTGAAAACGCCTAGCTGTGGGCGCTTAAGAGCACGTTTTTTCAGTTGAGACGCTTTGTTTGCTATGACACGGACAAAGTTGAACATTTTTCAACTCTTAGCGACCGGTAAAGAAAAAGAAATAGACGCTCAGTGTCTAAAAACGCAGCGTCCCCATTGAAAACAATTGGAAAAATATGCTAGCCTCTGGAAAAAACACTTGTGGAAACAAGGCCTTAAACTACCATTAAAAATTAGTGGTCAGTAAGAGTTTCTTATAATATACATTGCACATAATCAATTCCAGCATGAGTCCTCGTTCTTTTGAAGTGCATCAAACTCCAGTCTCAGCAACAGCTACAGTGTTTAAGGGTCAAAGTAGACGTTGTTCACAGACAGCCAATGAACACCATAGACTGGCATTATGCAAATGAGTCACATTGTTACGTAGGTTTGTAACACGAAGAGAGACCGGAATTACCGACGCCTCGTTTCAGCAGTTCAGAATCGATTATTTCTTTTAGGAGACAATAACTTTATTTGTAGTGCACTTTTATCTTTAAAACTTTGCTGATCTTTTACATTCACAAACAGCGATATTACACACGGCATGAAAGAAAATATTTGAAAAAGCATAACAGGGGCACTTTAACAGTCCCACTTTGATACTGCTCAAAAAGGTCTCTCACCTTGTCATCTTCTCTGACATTGTACTGGGCCACCTTGAAGGAGCTCAGATACTCGTTCATGTTCTGCATGTCAGAGTCATCTGTGGCGTCCTGGCTGCGGTCTAGCAGACGCTCGATGGCGGCGTTGTCGTAGTGAATTACACTGCCATCATCATCCTTATTGTCCCCTGCTGAAAAAAGAAACACCCAGGTATACCTTCAGTATAACAAAGCGTTGTTGGTCATTCAGAGCGGAGATGTTGCGCACAATCATAAGTACAGAGTGAGTCTTTTCATAAAATTAATTTGTTGATTCGTAGGTTCATTAAATTCTACACATCAACTGATTTATCTCATCAATCCCACCCTCAATCTCATCCTTGAAAAGCTCCTCAGTGCCAAACTTGAGGATGTCGTCCAGCTCTTGCTTAGACATAGATCCGGCTTTTGAGCCCAGACCGGGCCGCACCACCAAGTGTGTGAGCATCATCTTCCTTTTGGCCACCTGAGTGATTCGTTCCTCGACCGAAGCCCGGGTCACAAACCGGTAAATCATCACTTTATTGGCCTGACCAATGCGGTGAGCTCGACTGAAGGCCTGAGAAAAAGAGGTTATATTCGAGACGACTTAGAAAACTGCTACATTAAGCTTAATAAAAATATGTTTAGCTTTGAAACCTCACAGATGCTATTATGAGTTTCCCTGTCCACTAGATGGAAAACTACATGACAAAGAAAATAGCGGAACAAAACCGTCAAGTGTGACACAAGTAAAGTGAATATCGGATTTACCTGAATGTCATTGTGGGGATTCCAGTCCGAGTCAAAGATGACGACTGTGTCCGCAGTGGCCAAGTTGATGCCCAGACCACCCGCACGTGTAGAGAGAAGAAAACAAAACTGACACGCTCCAGGAGCTGTAAGACAGACAGAGAGAGATTTGATGCAGATATTTAAAGTAACAAAATGACCAAAATTTTAAGTAAAAAAAAAACATCAATAATTCTTCCACAACTTTTTTTTGTCTCTCCCTGATTCACTATGGTAAGCCTATTATAAGTGTTTATATTTTAGACCTGTCGAGATGGTTTTCGAGGGAAATTGCGTCACACATGCGTCACTCGCCCGTGCGTGTCTCGTCATATCCGTACATAGAGAGAAGTTTCTCCGGCTACTTTGACGTGTGTCTGGTGTGTGAGTGGCAGAGGTTAGTTTCACAACGAGTGAGAAAGGTTGACTGGAGCAGTTAAATCTCAAACCTCCGGGAATAAACCCGTTTAAAACAAACGCCGAACAGAGTTCGGAGAGTCTGCTGGAGAAAAGAGAACGAGACAGAGCTCGTAATAAAACAAGAATTAACATTAGCTTGGCTTTTCGGAGATGGCGAGAACTGAGGGATTCGAAATGTTGTAAAAGCGACACAGAGATGATGTTTTTATCACTCAACTTAGTAAGGCATTTTATTGAACAGATAAATTGCTATATGTAGCTCTCTAACAGAGTTCACTGTAATGCATTATCTATTGTGAAGGGGCATTTCATTATGGTTGTTGCAAAACAATGTTTTTCCGCAAAATGCATGCAGTTTTGTTTTTTAACTTCTAGAGGGCCCTAAACGTATATAGTGTACCTCAGGGGATCCCAATTCTAGTCCTCTCGCCTCCCCACTCTTCAGTTTGTATTGCTGTGTCCCAATTCACTACTACCTGTCCTAAATAGTTTTCGAAATTAAAATTAGTGTTTCCCAAATCAAAATATGAAATGAGTATTCCAATGATAGCCGGATGGTGTATTTTTTCCGGTTAGAATCCGAAGTGCAGAACCATGCAGACTCTAAGGACTGGGCAATGATTCAATTAAAACAACAAACACGAATAAAAAAGTGTTAAAATACGACTTATTATGGTATGTGTGAGTCCAACGGTTAAGTAGAGAGGTTTAGATAAAGGGGTTTGAGTGCTTAATTATCAGTATCTAACCTGAAGAAAATGTATTTATTTAATGTTATCCACATTATATTTCATATGCAACAGCATTGTGAACTTTTGTAAAGATACGTTTGGTCATGTGCTTTTAAATGCATCATTATGCAAATTGAAAACACATGAGGACAGTTATCAGCAGGGAAGATTAACATGCTACTAAATTTCTCTCTGAAATGGTTGGTAAATTTAATTTAATGTGGAGGATATTAACTGTGACAAGATGATTGACAGGGCAGTTTAAACGGTGACAAGATGCACGTAACTATGCGACAGGACGTGTCCCAAACGAGTTAAGAAGAGGATCAAAAGGGGTGCAACTTCTGTTGTGTGTTTGGATTTTAAAATTCCCAAAACGTGATGTAGAAATATTCATAGCGTGATAAGATTTTTGTCATACATTTTGGCCACCCAAAAAGTCATCATAACAAATAACACAAACTTCAATAAAACACATTCAATCAACCTCAACACTACAAAATACCAAAATAAATTCTCCCATCAACACAATACAAAATATAATTATAGCACCACCGTTGTTCAAATGTTTATATATCTTTCGATACTCTGGAACATTCAAATTCAACAACGATTCCAGACTTTACAAACGCTTTAAACAGAGGACTATGTCTGTTCTCAAGTAATTTTGTCCTATTGTTTTGCTTACCCAAAAATAAAATAAATCAAATGCCATTTTATGATAAGACATTCAGGATTTGCATAAACTTTTCTCCACATCTGAAAAACAACTGACTCAATAGCTCAAATAATGGATTGAGTCTTACAAACAGAGAAAAATAGTCTCTCTAAATTCACCAAACACACATTTATCATCAACATTTGGACTGGGAAGAGAGGAGAGAGAGAGGGGGGAGTAAAGATGATTTCGCACTGACATTTTTATAGCTATAAAACCAAACCAAACCTCTGGCTCAGTGTTTCTCAAACATTTCAGACCACCTTTGTTACAACCATCCACATACCTAGTGACCATTTTTTTCAGCATTGAGCAAATGAACATATCTTGAGCACAAGCTTAAGAACTGTCTGAGAATGACAGATGCATTTCGATTAATATTAATGTTCTTGTAGTTCATACAAATCATACCACACTGCATGAGACTCGCATGTACCTTGACTGGCACTTTGCAGATCACATCGTTTGGAAAGGATTTTAGTGTTACTGCATGTGCAGTTTTTTTTTAAACAAATAAATACCAAACGTATTTAAAAATTTGAGGCAATGTAGCTAATCTCTTAAATTGTTTCCCATGTTTCTAGAAGCGCTCACAACAGCTTTCTCAATCTAGTTTCTTTATTGATATCATAAGTGCTGAATCCGAATTTTTTGAGTTCAAAGTAGACTGCTCTTAAAGCTTGATGCAATCTAGCATTAGAAGGCACTCACATATTCTGAGGGCCAACATAATAATATTTCACCCGTTTATTAATCACCTCCATTTTTTCTGCTCTCTCTTTAGTCCATATACTAAACGTGTTAAAAGAAGAGCACGGCTTGGCGACAATCATGCAGGGTTTCTGCGGAATTTATGAAGGTAAGACTTTTTAAAGACCCTTTTAAGACCAAGTAACGAAAATGTAAGGAATAAATTGAGGGGATTAGATATTTGTATTTGTATTGTAAAGCATGATATATTTTGTAACATATCATGCCATGACTTTATGAATTTAATATGTACTGGACTGATTTAAGACCTTTTTAAGACCCGCAGAAACCCTGTTTCAGACAAAATCATATTAACTTCATATATATATTCTTATTTTATGTTATTGCAATTTTGTTTCCTCACCTGAAAGCACCACAGGATCACTGCTCTATCCAAAACACACTACAGAAATATTCTCAACATGTATATATGGTGAACTGCTGTTACCGTTGAATCTGTCGATGGCTTCCTGTCGGAGAGCTCCAGTAACGCCTCCATCAATTCGCTCATATTTATAACCCTCACAATCCAAGAAATCCTCCAGCAAATCCAGCATCTTGGTCATCTAAGGAGGAAACAGAGTAAGTATGATCCAATCAAGATTTTCAGAGCAAATACCATCCAAGTGGCTACCGTGGGCTCCGTAGACGACAATAATTAGAAACACAAAGCTGTATACAATTTGAATAGAAAAAAAAATGGTAAATACAATTGAAAAAACGTAATATATTTAGTATTTGACATTTCTAGAGTTTCCGCTGTGTACCACCTGGGGGCACTAAACATACCACAATTTGATAGTCCATGCAAACACAGCAGCTTCTTATGTGGCATGTGTAATGCCTGGTACACATTGTACAATTTTGGGCTGTCAGACGAAAGTTGACCTATCGTGGTGATTTCTGCAGTCGTGGCCCCTAAACGGTGATCCTACGCCGTAGAGTGAGAGAGGTTCAAAGACGGCTGTTGCGACCAAAGAAAGCCTGTGATAATTTTCTGACAGTGTCAGAACTTTAAAATTATCATCTCAACGTCTACTGACTAGCCAATAAAAATGCAAGATGAAATGGCGTATTGATCAACACGACATGATGCTAAACTCAAAACTATTTACATAAAGCTATATTTGCATGTCAAGTTGGCCTCTTTTCCCTAGACATGACTGCGTCCATGTTCTCCTTTCGCTTCCTCTTTTTTTCAGCGCACATAAAAACTACAATTGCCAAAATGCCATTCATCTTGCTCTATTTGTTTACCACTAGCACATGCTGATGACGACGTTTTATTCTTCTATACTGAGTAGGTGTCATCTTCATATAGTATACATACATGTCATAGCCGAGTTTATTAGATCCATGTCGTACAGTGTGGTCTCTAATGATCTTATAGGATTGCCTAAATCACACAGTCTATAGCAGGCATAAATAGCAGGCAGTGTGAATGTGTATTCATAACATTTGCGTTTGTACCTGAGAGAACACCAGCACTCGGTGGCCTTGCTCTTTCAGTTTTCTGAGCATTTTCTGCAGCAGCGTGAGTTTCCCAGAGGCCTTTGTGAGACCGACACCTTCATACGCTCCACTTGGTGTTTTGGGAGCTTCCTGCGACACACGAACACAACAAAACAGCCTATGATACAGATATGCTCAACAAAAAACTCTTGACAAACAGTAAACACAGCATTTTAACCAATTTTTCTGACAGCAGGTGGCAGTATTTCACACCACACAAGTTAGGATAGGTCCAAAAGAGTCCAAAATGTTCCAAATTCAAAAGTGTTCGTGTAGCTGTCAGAAATACAGTGTGTGTTCTTACGGCAGAAGCGACGGGGAAGAGGTAGGGGTGGTTGCAGCACTTTTTTAGGTCCATCATAATGTTGAGCAGAGACACCTGGTTCCCTCCTCCCTTAGAATTCAGCGCCTCAAAGTTACGAGTCAGAATGAACTTGTAGTATTTTCTGTTCACACACAAAAACATGTGAAAAAAACTCCCTCTCCACATAACCCTATATAATATTGAATATTTCTCTTTTTGTTTTGAATGTTTTAGGCTGGCATGCATAATAAGAAACTAGTTTATTTAAACAAATGAACTGATTTCATTACTTTAGCTAATTATCTTGAGATGTATGAATTAATTCAGCATGCAAACGCATACTGATGTTGTGGGTCTCACTTCTGCATGGGGCTGAGCTCCACTCGGACGATCAGCTCAGTTTTGGCTGGCATGTTCTTAAACACGTCAGCTTTGAGTCTCCGGAGCATGTGTGGGCCGAGCAGGTCGTGCAGTTTCTTGATCTGGTCCTCTTTAGAGATGTCCGCAAATTCCTCTAGAAAACCCTCTAGATTGCTGAGGAACAGAAACAAAGTGAGAGTGAAATAATTTAGAGTTGTGCAGATACAGTGGACCCCCAAAAATATCTGGACACTTCAGATAAAGTAAAAAAAGTATATCATTGCATTAGATACATTGCATTTTTTACTGTCCTAATATTTTGTTGGGCCACTTATAGTCTAGAGTGGATAAGAGTGCTTTTGTTTGTTTTGTGGTACTTGAAGCGGTTGGGCGTCAGGAAGTTGAGAAGGTGGAAAAGTTCTTCCAGGTTATTCTGGAGTGGCGTTCCCGTTAGCAGCAGCTTGTGGTCTATCTTGTAGTCATTCAGTCTCCTGAAGAACTAACACACCACAACAAAAGACTTCAGTTAATAACACACACACACACACACACACACACACACACACACACACACACACACACACACACACACACACACACACACACACACACACACACACACACACACACACTTACTCAAATTGATCAAGATTTTCACATTGTTACAAAAACGTCCTATTTAACGTCCAATTTAAAGGGGCTATATGTAAGAATTTTCATTGCTTTGTTATTGCCAATGTGTGAACAGCTTATAATAAAACTTAAAAAACCGAGAGGCTGTCTATGAAAGCCTGTAGACTGATTTTTATGTGAAGGATTCGGGACGTTTTTGCCGGGAAAAAATCAAAAGGATGTGACTTTTACGCTTCTGAGAGCCTTTCTTCTGTTCAATGACACATAAAGCGAATGCTTATACAATGTTCAGGATAATGCAGAAAGAGC
Organism: Chrosomus eos; assembly: GCA_036326025.1. Taxonomy (NCBI): domain Eukaryota; kingdom Metazoa; phylum Chordata; class Actinopteri; order Cypriniformes; family Leuciscidae; genus Chrosomus; species Chrosomus eos. Next base: position 9,803,825 of record CM070818.1, on the reverse strand, counting down.
CATTCCTTATTGTAATGTCAATGTGCCATGCAAAGAAAAGAGATTAATTCAAACATAGTCTCACATAGCCAGATCTATATCAAACTATCATAACAATGTAATTTTAATGTCCTCATCTGTCGAAATTATGCCAGTAAATTGCAGAGCTGGTGCAAACATATCCACATCACTACGATCAGATGCTTCATTAACTGTCTTTTCTCACAACTGTCATTTTTGTTGTGTTTATTTTGTTATTGAGAGAAAAGTGAGCAGCACATATTTACATATTCATCTTACGTCGCTCTCAGTAGCGTCTGGATTTTCGTTAACAGTATATCACCGCAAAGGTATTTCCAACTTCTTTTTACTTCTAAGCAAAGAACGAAAAAAAAACTTCGTCGTGAATATATCGGGGCCTTGAATCACATTTAATCTCTTGTACATTATGTGTGCATGAGTGTGTGAGTACAAGAAATAAGTTGCCGGCTGCAGTTCACTTAATGGCCACCGGTGTCACTAATAACTAGGGTTTCAGAATTCTACATATAGCCTTTAAAATAAATGTTAATTTGAATTTCTATTCATCAAATAACCCTGAAAAAAGTATAACCCGATTTCTACAAAAATATAAGCTGCACTGTTTTCAACATTGAGAAATTTTACTTGAGCAACAAATTAAAATGATTGCTGAAAGATCATGTGACACTGAAAATAGCTTTGCCAACACAGGAATACATTTAATTCATTTGTTAATTAAGTTACTTGCGCACACACAATGACAAGTAAAAAATTATTTAAAACTACAAAAAAGCACTCCAAAATAACATATCTGACATCCATATTTTTGTCCCCTCTATGATTTATTTAAACTTAGATTATGACTTGCTGAATGAAAATGCGAAATAGCTTTATTATGACCGTTTATAAAGGCGCCGGTATATTTCTGTCATCCTCAATCTGCTGTGTTGCAAATTTCCTTTCCTGTATTAAATTAGAAAATTAAATCTCCCAAACTCTCTCTTTCTCTCTATCACAAACACACACACACACAAACAGATTAAATCCTGGACAGAAAATGTGAAAAACCCATGAAGTGAGTATACCTTGGACTGGTTGTTTTTGAGACGGTGGGCTTCATCCACTACAAGACAGGCCCAGTCAATGGACTTGAGAACGTTCTGGTCTATAGTCACAAGCTCATAGGACGTCAACAACACATGGAACTTAATGGGCACTTCTCTCTGGAGAAAAGTGAAAAGAATGGTTACAGTAAAAGTCATTTTTTGTAAGTTTCTTCTTACATAACCAAATGACATCCTTTCTCTCCATACTATGGCTACTCTCGTTAACCATTTAACTTCTCTTCATTTTCCTCCTCGCACTGTCCATCTTTGCATTTCACCTTTCCAATCACCAACAAACACGTTCTTTCCAGCGCTCATCTCCTTACCCGTAATTTGAAGGCTTTCTTTCCTCGATTCACCGCTGTGTCGTCGAAAGTGAACTCGTTCTCGCGGATGATGGCCCTGCTGTCCTTGTCTCCGGTGTAGGTGACAACATAGAAGTCGGGAGCCCACATCTCAAACTCCCTCTCCCAGTTAATGATTGTGGAGAGCGGTGCACTCACCAGGAATGGCCCTTTAGTGTGACCCTGGTGAAAGAAATAAACCCAGTGAGATAACGAAGAACGGACAGAGAGAAACAGGATGGGAGAGAGAAAAAACAGTGTGAAATTCAATTTTACTCGTCATTTCGTCAGGTTAACAGGTTACTTTTGTAACCTGACCCGCACAGACCTCTTTAAACAGTGAGTAGAGGAAGACAATGGTCTGGATGGTCTTGCCCAAACCCATTTCATCAGCCAGGATGGTGTCGGTGCCCTGAGCCCAGGAGAAGCGCAGCCAGTTCAGCCCCTCCAGCTGGTAGAGGTGCAGCGTCCCTCCTGTCTCTGTCACAAAGTCTGGCTGCTCTTCATACTTGATTGTGGGCTGAAAGAAGAGATATGGGCAGAGAAGTGGTGAGAAAAGACAGAAAGAAGGGTGGTCCTACATGCCCCAAAAGCTTTAATGCACTAAGTACGTTGTGCTAGAAAGCAGAATTGACTAAATGATAACATCAGAGGAGGTTAACATTATGGTGGCCGAGAGAGCTCAACGCGCTGCAACTGAAGAAAACACATGCAAATAGAAAAAACACCCACAAATTATGAAATCATCTTCATCAGTTTGATAGCACATGCGCTGCAAATACAGAAAAGCGCTGCAAATAGCACAGACCACAACAAAAATATTTCATGGGGACCCTACAAGTGACGAACCTGGCAGGGACATACTTATTGTTCAGTGTCTATTCGTCAGTGGTGTTGTCGCTGACCTGAAAGGTGAGTTTTTTGTTCATTTTACCATCCTGATTGTGTGTGCTTTGTACTCTGCAGCCTGTTTCTGTAATTCGTTGAGTTGTGAGTCTTTGTGGTGCGTTTCTGTATTTGGTTGAGTTGAGAGTCTTTGCAGTGTGTTTCTGTATTTTGTTGAGTTGAGAGTATTTGCAGTGTGTTTCTGTAATTGGTTGAGTTGTGAGTATTTGCAGTGTGTTTCTGTAATTGGTTGAGTTGTGAGTATTTGCAGTGTGTTTCTGTAATTGGTTGAGTTGAGAGTATTTGCAGTGTGTTTCTGTAATTGGTTGAGTTGTGAGTCTTTGCGGTGCGTTTCTGTATTTGGTTGAGTTGAGAGTATTTGCAGTGTGTTTCTGTAATTGGTTGAGTTGTGAGTATTTGCAGTGTGTTTCTGTATTTGGTTGAGTTGAGAGTATTTGCAGTGTGTTTCTGTAATTGGTTGAGTTGTGAGTCTTTGCAGTGTGTTTCTGTGTTTGGTTGAGTTGAGAGTATTTGCAGTGTGTTTCTGTAATTGGTTGAGTTGTGAGTATTTGCAGTGTGTTTCTGTAATTGGTTGAGTTGTGAGTCTTTGCAGTGTGTTTCTGTAATTGGTTGAGTTGTGAGTCTTTGCAGTGTGTTTCTGTGTTTGGTTGAGTTGTGAGTCTTTGCAGTGTGTTTCTGTAATTGGTTGAGTTGTGAGTCTTTGCAGTGTGTTTCTGTGTTTGGTTGAGTTGAGAGTATTTGCAGTGTGTTTCTGTAATTGGTTGAGTTGTGAGTATTTGCAGTGTGTTTCTGTAATTGGTTGAGTTGTGAGTCTTTGCAGTGTGTTTCTGTATTTGGTTGAGTTGTGAGTATTTGCAGTGTGTTTCTGTAATTGGTTGAGTTGTGAGTATTTGCAGTGTGTTTCTGTAATTGGTTGAGTTGTGAGTATTTGCAGTGTGTTTCTGTAATTGGTTGAGTTGAGAGTATTTGCAGTGTGTTTCTGTAATTAGTTAAGTTGTGAGTATTTGCAGTGTGTTTCTGTAATTGGTTGAGTTGTGAGTATTTGCAGTGTGTTTCTGTAATTGGTTGAGTTGTGAGTATTTGCAGTGTGTTTCTGTAATTGGTTGAGTTGAGAGTCTTTGCAGTGTGTTTCTGTAATTGGTTGAGTTGTGAGTATTTGCAGTGTGTTTCTGTAATTAGTTGAGTTGTGAGTATTTGCAGTGTGTTTCTGTAATTGGTTGAGTTGTGAGTCTTTGCGGTGCGTTTCTGTATTTGGTTGAGTTGAGAGTATATGCAGTGTGTTTCTGTAATTGGTTGAATTGTGAGTCTTTGCGGTGCGTTTCTGTAATTGGTTGAGTTGTGAGTATTTGCAGTGTGTTTCTGTAATTGGTTGAGTTGTGAGTATTTGCAGTGTGTTTCTGTAATTGGTTGAGTTGAGAGTCTTTGCAGTGTGTTTCTGTAATTGGTTGAGTTGTGAGTATTTGCAGTGTGTTTCTGTAATTAGTTGAGTTGTGAGTATTTGCAGTGTGTTTCTGTAATTGGTTGAGTTGTGAGTCTTTGCGGTGCGTTTCTGTATTTGGTTGAGTTGAGAGTATTTGCAGTGTGTTTCTGTAATTGGTTGAGTTGAGAGTATTTGCAGTGTGTTTCTGTAATTGGTTGAGTTGTGAGTATTCGCAGTGTGTTTCTGTAATTGATTGAGTTGTGAGTATTCGCAGTGTGTTTCTGTAATTGGTTGAGTTGTGAGTCTTTGCGGTGCGTTTCTGTATTTGGTTGAGTTGAGAGTATATGCAGTGCGTTTCTATATTTGGTTGCGTTGTCCATCTCTAAAAAAAAATAGGGAATCATCATTCTGACTAGGCTGGACTTGATTGATTTTGGCAAAAAAATTACTTTTTTGTATAAAAAGTATTAGAACTACTTATATAAAAGGCTGACACTAACATCATTAACAGGCGTGCTTGGAGCTTCATCATTCTCCTCTCTCCTCCTCATCCTCCTTGGCTTCTCTGGGTCTTCCTTCATCACTTCCTCCCTGTGAGGAAAAAAATAGAGCATTGCTTATTCCATCATTCAAAATATAATAATCGCTAGAAAAAAATACTAAAAAGATTATTTAAAAGAGGTTACAATGCAGATGTAGGACATTAAAGGCAAACAAGTCAACCTTTATTGTGAATAAGGATCATCCACATACTATTAAAATTCTCATTTTGTGTTCCACTGAAGAAAAAAATACAATAAAAATATAATAAAACAGCATGAGGATAATTAAAGGGGATAGATATATATAGGATATCTGTGTTGCCAATGTGTGAACAGCTTGTAACGAAACTTAAAAAAGGACCTTCCTCAACTTTTATTACCTGTGCACAAGTGCAAGCACGAGAAATAAGTTGCTGGCTGCAGTTCATTTAACGGCCACCGGAGTTGGTTTCTGAATTCTACTTATAGCCCCTTTAAATTACAGAATTTTCATTTCTGGGTGAACTATCCTATGAAAAATAAAACCCTTGTGACAGTTTGCTGAGACATCTATGTATGACTGCACCTGTGTCTCCAGTACGCCGTTTTGTGCCCACTAAACTCAGGGATGTCCAGCTCATCTCTCTCCCAGGTGCACTGGTCATAGGTCAGATCTCTCCATTTAACCAGGTAGTGGTAGTTGCTCTTTTTGTCCAGGCTGTGCACACACACATACACACACACTTTAATCTACTGACAGTACAAGGTATTAGTATATACAGTATAATATAGTAGTTTAACACAAAAATCACACACCTATGATTGATTATCCTGTGAACAATCATCCATTCTGGCTTGATGCCATATCGATAGTACTTCTCCTCCAGAATGGCATATTGAGGGTCTTTGGCCCTCCGCTTTTCACTCTTCCCAGAATCCTCCTCTCCCCCAGAGCCGTAGTCCAGACTGGGCGGCTCGTCCATATCCGTTTTCCTCTGGTAGTTGCGGAACATCACAGAGTGGAAGATCTCGAGCTGAGGAAGGACAGACGGATAAGAGAAAATCTGTACATCGCATAACAGTTATGTTTGTCTCACTCTCGCACCTGTAGCTCTGTGATCCAGGTGCAGTGCCAGTAGGACTGTCCCGTTAGCTTCACGAAAAACTCTCTCTCGGGACGACCCTTCATGGGCGGAGGGGGCGGGGCATCGGGGGGTGCGTCTGGGGGTGGAGGGACAGGAACTGGGGGTGGGGGATCACCCCATCGCCAGTGCAGAATTTTTTGCACTCGCCCTTTGATTGGTGGACACTAAAAAACAGACAACAAAAGTTAACAGATCGATTGTGTTAAAAATTTCTGATAGCCTGACCATTGATGAATTTGTGATGTATTAAATATAAATCAAAATCACAAGCTTGTCTTCTTTCCATAAGTATAAGTTCTCAATAACCTAATAAAAGTTCTCAATAACCTAATAAATGAAATAATTTCTCAATAACCGAATAAAACACAAACCAACCACAATAATTAATATCTAAAACTGACTTATCTAATCTAAATTCAACCCAATTCAACTCAGCTAAACCCATCTCAGTTAACACACCTCTGTTTATCCCAAGTCTTTACTTCTCTTTATATACTGTATATATTCATAAAATCCTTGATTTATGTACTGATGCAATTTTCAGTATCATTACTTTAGCCTTCACTGTCAAATGATCCTTCAAAAATCATTTTAATATGCTAAAGAAACATTTTTATTATTATTTTAAAAAAAATCTGAATATTTCTGTGGAAACTAATACATTTTTCATCAGGATTCTGATCCTGACAAACAGCATCTGTTTGAAATAGTAACATTGTAAGACTTTGCATACTTGCTGAATAAAAGTATATCAATTCATATATAATTTATATACATTTCATATATATTTCACACATAAATTAACAAAATTACAGCTTAAAAATTATGTTCTGTTCACGGGAGATATTTACCTTGAATTTCTTTCTTTTCTTCACACATCACATGTCTCATATTTCATCTCAAGCATGCTCTTCACTGACACTGTTGTTTCCATGGTAAGCAAGTATAATAACTTTTGGGAAAAACTTTATTAGGATTCACCACAACAAAATTGTTTGTTGTGGTGTCTCCACAACTACGGGGAACATCCCATAGTAAGTTATTTTTCCACATTAAACAATGAAATGGTTTATGCTTCAACTACCACAGTTTTAGCTCGTAGTTTAAGGTTTAATGTTTGGGACAGAGAAAAAAATCTCCGTAAAAGGAAAAAAAAGACATTTGAAAATCAGCATATATCAATGATGAAGTTATTGTAAAAGGTTTTCAAGACACTTTCAATACAACAAAAAGAAGTCAATACTAAGCCATTGGAGGTCAAATTGATAGTCGTTGAGGAACCACGTGTGTAGTGGCAGAGCATTACTCACAGTGCAGCGAGGACAGAGCCACTCTCCGTTGGGGATCTCGGGCAGCGGGGGGTTCAGGCAGTGAATGTGATAGGATGACGGGCAGGAGTCACAGCACAGCAGCTCTCCTCCGTCTTTACACACGCGACAGAACTCCATGTGATCATCCTCCTCTTCCTCTCCACCCAGCCCTGCCTCCACATCCCGCACATCGTCACACTCCTCTTCGAAGTCCTCAAAGTCTTCTTCCTTTGCTTCCCACTGGATCCCTTCTTTCTCCTGAAAGATATAGACTTTAATTATAACCCTAGTGAAAAAATTATGTAAATACATTTATTTCATACTAAGTATACTACAAATTCATTAACATATTTACTGACATATCGCTTGAGATTTACTGGTATAAAGATTATAATTAAACTTTACTTGGAGCAGTTCTTTATTGCACAATGCACATTTCTTAATATTAAGCCTAAAATGTGTTTTAATATCAATATAAGTAAGGATAATATGATATCTGTATAATATCAGTCTTTAAATGCAAGATATTTAATATATATATATATATATATAAGAATTTCTTTAGTTGGACCTCAGCACTACTTCTGGATAAAGTTTAGTACAAAATTATTTGTTCCATAAATATGTAAATGCATTTGTATTATACTTAGCATAAAAGATGTATTTCAAATACAATTTAAGTATATTTATTTTCCCTAGGGAATAAATCTAGAAAAGCTCAATGTGAAGATCCTACAGAGAGGAATAACAAACTGAAAACATCCTGTTTGATCTCATACTGCATACGATGAAGGTTTCTTGATGATCTGCTCTTATAAAAATCTGGGAAATATATCAGATGATGTCTGGCTTCAGTTTAAAATGTATCTGTGATTCTGCAGGTTTGGGTTGATGTGACTCACACAGTGAGGGCAGCTCCACTTGCCCTCGGGCGCTTTCTCCAGCTCAGGCTCAAGGCACACCAGGTGGTACGCTCGAGGACAGGTATCACACAGGATGATCTCTCCTCCCTGCTGACACACCTCGCAGTAGTCCTGATGGTCAGTCTCATAGCCATCGCCATCCTCATCACCCAGCACTGAGAAAGAAAGAGAGAGATACGAGCATAAGCGAGCATAGTGTACACTTCAGTAAGAAGATTTTAAAAGCAATTTTAGCCTATACTCACAATTCTATGGTAATAAACTAAGAAACCTCTATTGAAACTGGGGGAGGGGGTGTGATATGACCAAAATCTTATTTCATGATATAGCAAATTTTATTTCACAATAATTATATATCATGAATCAGTCCACTGAGTTCTCATGCACGTCCCACTCTTTATTTTTTTCATTCACGCATATTTCTTTATCACTCTAACGTGTCAATAACTTTTACTACTGTGCTACGTGGATACATTTACATACAGCAATATATAGCAAAATCTGTAACGTTGACACTTTATATTGTTGTTGCCCTGATATATACCGTCATACCACACAGCCCTAATTGCAGTGAACATTTTTGAATAATTTTGGGGCACAAGGATGAGGAATGATTATAATTTTTATTTAAAAAAAAAACATTAGCATTTTTTGCTTTTTGCTTTATTTATGAAATCAGAGGCATAGTGTTTAAAGACAGATACAATACAAAGATGGGGAGGGGGATCTCACCCTTTTTCTTCTTCTTCGCCGGACGACCCCTTTTGTTCTTCTTGACCCGTCCCGAGCTGTCCGATCGGACTGAAGAACTGTGAACGCTGGAGTTCTCCTGCTCAGAGTCGTCCTCATCCACCTCCTCACTCTGCATTACACACACAATCAAACACAACCATTGCACCCAACACACATTTACGGGGATATGCACTACATACAAACTCTCACCGAACTGCTCTTCTTCCTCTTGTTACCAAGTGCTCCCAGTTTAATGCGCAGAGGAGCCATTTTCTTGGGTTTTGGCTTCTTCTTATCTGAGACACGAGGACTCTTACTGCGTTTCTTGTAGCCAGGGCCTGCCGATAACCAATAAATGGAAAATATTAAAATTAGATAGCATTTTGTCTGGATAAAAAAAAGAATACTAAAATACTAAAAAACTAAAAATATATATTTTTAATAAGTTCAATAAGGTGCAGTATAAAAGAGTAATATTATTTTGCTATTAAATATGCAATTAGATTAAATGTCTTAATAAATTAGTGTTTTATAAGTGAGATTTAAAGTGCCCTTTATCATGCTTTTTTGAATTTTACCCTTCATGCAGTGTGTAATACAGATGTTTGTGAATGTAAAAGATCTGCAAAGTTTTAAAGATCAAGGTGCACAACAAATAAAGGTATTGTCTCCTAAAAGAAAAAATCGACTCTGAACTGCTGAAACGAGTCGTCAGTAATTCCAGTCTCACTTCCTGTTACAAACCAACGTAACAACGTAACTCATTTGCATAATGCAAGTCTATGGTGTTCATTGGCTGTCTGTGAACATCGTCTACTTTTGACCCTCAAACACTGTAGTTGTAGCTGAGACTGGAAGAGTTTGGTTTGTGTTGTTCATGTCGGGAAGACGCTGTTTTCAGCACTTGATACAGAAAAACTGACACCATCGTAACTGTTCGTATGATTAATTTACAAGTGCTATGGAAGCCTTCGGAGCTGAAATTCAGATATGGTAATGGCTGTTTTGTTTCCAACACGCGCTGTAAGTGGTCAACCAATCACAACAGACTGGACTGTCTGACCAATCAGAGCAGAGTTGACCAATCACAACAGACCGGACTGTCTGACCAATCAGAGCAGAGTTGACCAATCAGAACAGACTGGACTGTCTGACCAATCAGAGCAGAGTTGACCAATCAGAACAGACTGGACTGTCTGACCAATCAGAGCAGAGTAGGCTTTCGGAAAGAAGGGGTTTAGAGAGACTGAATCTTTGATAAATGAGGTGATGCACAATCTATATTCTGAGAAAATCAAACTGTTTTTTGACCTTGAATGCATGAAAAATCAATTGTTGGAGACCTCTATAACAAAATTAGTAACCTTTAAAATAGCATAATAGGGCACTTTATATGGCCGCTAAGATGACGAAAAAGGTCATCTGAATGTAAAAATGAAACGTTTTTAAGATATTGCTATCAATCCTACAAAACCAGAAATGTTTAATGCTGTGTGTTTACATTACCAAAACCTGTACTGTAACCCATAAAGCTGCCCATGCTTTCTGACCCCTTACCTTTGCCCTCTTTGGTCTTGGCCTTGCGGAGTGGTGGTGGCTGAGGTGGGGGTTCAGGTGAGGCGGATGCTGCCGAGACCTGCTCAGCAACGGCTAACGCGGCGGCGGCGGCTACGGCAGCGACGGCTGCGGCCGAGCCTTTGAACGGATTATTGGAGCTGAACTCACGCCATTTGGCCCCCAGAATGGTCATCATCTTGGACATGGGGATTTTAGGGTTCTTCTTAGCAATCATGGGTCTGCAGACAATATAATATGTTTAATACAGAAATATGTTTAATACAATGTGTGAAAGCCCTGGTGCAAGTCAGTACCTCATGAACTGGCTGAAGGCCTTGTAGTTGGTTAGTGTGCGGTAATCTTCTTCTGTGAATGTGTGATCGACATCTTCCAGCCCCCACTCTCTGGCCAGCTGGGCTGATGTTTTCATCTCTACCGGCTGGAAGAGAGGCTTCGTCATATGGCTGTCACAGAGTAATAAACATCTGGAAACAGCTGGGCTCCTCTACATGTTAGCTGGATCAGTATGTGTGTGGTACATTACCGTGGCCATGCAACAGTTAGAAACACCATGTCACAGTTTGTGCATGTCATGCTTTCATAATTTCTGGATGCAAGTGCGAGAATAACCTCTGATGACGTGCGCATATGTGTTAGTGAATGTGTAAAGTTTCTGTCTGCAAACACCTTATATTGAGACAAATGTCTTGCTTATACAGCACTAACACCAGCTCTGCAGATGAAAGCCATTCATATTCTGATACACAGTAAATACTAACCGCTATCTAATATTCAACTAATTATTATGTATGCTTTGTAAAATCAAGGGAATTTATCATGGGCTTGAATTCAGTTGAACTCTGTTGTTTTGTTGTAGTTGGAAATCAGTGTTAAGATGATCAGTTTTCCTCTGGTAAACTTAGATCATGTGGAATTTAAGCAAGTTCTCTCCATATAAATGCAAATATTTTAAATAATTATGTAAAATATGATACTTTAATCCTAGATCTGGATTAAAGTGTTCTTGCAACTAGGTAACTTTACTTTATTAAAGGGGTCATGATGTGGATTTTTATTTTATTTTAAAATGTTACTTGAGATTCACTTATAATGTTAATAAAGATTATTTTGCAAAATAAATAAACAACTATATATGTTATTTTCAACCCTCATTCTAAGCCTCTGTCTCAAAATATCAGTTTTTAACGGGCAGCTCCTTTAAGGCATGTTAGTAAACGGACACTGTTATGATTGGCTAACGTCACTGCATCGTATCAACGCCCACTCACTATTGTATGCAAGTGTTTTGAAAACATTATCCACATAAAACCGTCATTTATAGACAAAGCATTATAAAATAATTTACTTCAGTTTGTGATGCAGCTGCTGTCAGATTCAATACAGTCGCTGCTTAATTTTTGCATTTAAACAAAATGCTCCGAACAAACATATAATCCTTAGATATGATCCAGGACGACATTAAAATAAATCATCCACTTGTTTCTGACGCTGGGATCCTTCTGAAGTCTGTACAGAGACGCAAACAAACTGTTTAAAGTAGCAAGCGCAAGTTCTTTCACTCGTCTATTAGTCGTGTTGTCGACAGACTCAAGTGTGTGGAGTTTGTCAGAAACTGAACACACATCTGTAAACTGAACACACATCTGTAAACTGAACACACATCTGTAAACTGAACACACATCTGTAAACTGAGCACACATCTGTAAACTAAACACACATCTGTAAACTGAACTCACATCTGTAAACTGAACACACATCTGTAAACTGTATCAGTGTAGACAGCGTCAGTGATTATAATGGGTTTATGTTTTTGACGTGACGCTCACATCCAGTGAAGGCAAATATCAGTCGTTAAGCGACTGAACGCCAGTGGGCGGAGCCTATGGAGTGATGATGTTTAACTATTCGTCGATGTCTTGCTCTGGAGGCTGGCATATGCAAATGTATTTACTTATGTGACGTCACAGATCCCGCAATACCGAAATGAGCTGTTTTCTAGATTAAATAAATGCTTTGTTTATAACGATGAGGACGTTTTAAGCTAAGAAATTTGCAGGATGTTTTAACGGTATACAGACCATATACAGTATATGTCAAAAGATCAAAGAAATTTGATTTGTCATGCAATGAACCCTTTAAGTTCATTTGTGAATAAGACTAGATTTTCTTCATTAAAGGGGGGGTGAAATGCTGTTTCATGCATAGTGAGTTTTTTACACTGTTAAAGAGTTGGATTACCATGGTAAACATGGACAAAGTTTCAAAAATGAAGTTGTAAGTTTGATGGAGTATTTCTGTTCCAAAAATACTCCTTCCGGTTTGTCACAAGTTTCGGAAAGTTTTTTTCGAATACTGGACTACGTGACGTCAGAGTGGGCGGAATTTCCTTATACGGGTCTTAAGGCACTTCTCCCGGAAGGGCGCGCGCAGCTGTAGCCTAGAGCGTACGAGAGCGTCCATCAGACCGCTGTGCTGCGTTGCAATCAAAACAATGGCACCAAAAAGTGTGTTTTTGGTTGCCAGGGCAAGACAACACTACACAAATGTCCAAAGAACCCAGAGTTAAGGGACCTGTGGATGGATTTTGTTTTTCCAGAGCAGCAACAGAGTTGCGCAAGTGTTCTTGTTTGTTCCCTTCATTTCGACGGTAATAGTTTTATAAACAAGGCACAGTTTGACGATTTGAAGATCGCCTAATACTTAAAGATGGAGCAGTCCCAACGATAAAGGTTCACGGAACTGCAGGCGGTGAGTAAAACTGCTTCAAATGTCTGTGTGTTGTTAACTATCGGCGTGTAACGTTAAGCACAGCAAGTAAACAACATGATCACGTACAGTTAATGTATCGATGGAGCATGCGATGTATGGTGTGTGTTTGTGTGTTTAAATACATTTGTTTAGCTGGCTACTGTAGGTGTCAGTTTGTTTATTGTAAAACTAAATCATGTCCTCATAAACCACGAGTCTGTCTGTTTACAACACACGCAAAAGCTTCGCGCGCTCCCGCCCACACGGCACGCCTCCACCCGCTCGGGTTTTTCCGGAAAGACTCGGTACAGCCTATCTTTCTTTTATAAATATAATAAAACTAAAGACTTTTTGGAGATATGAAGGATGCAATACTACTCTATAGGTACTCAAGATTAACATGAGATTGAGTGAAACTGAGTATTTCACCCCCCCTTTAAATAAAGTACGTACACAGAAAAACAAATCCCCTTCCTACTGAACTTTACTTGAGCCAAACAAGTATGTTTACTTTTTTAAGTTTTCATTCTCTAAATCGAGTAAACTCATTCAATTTTACACTTTATAATAAGCTGAATGTGTTTGGATAAAGAGGGGAATAAGGAAAAACAAAACCTGTAACAGCAAAGATAACATGCGACTCAGCATGCATTGCAGAGCAAGAAAAGACAGAGCGCTAATGAATAACCTTTGTGGTCTCTTCATGTGTGCTGTCTTCATCCTCTTTCTTCTTTTTCTTGGTTTTCTTCTCTTTTTTATCCTTGTGTTTCTTCTTCTTTTTCTTCTCCCCTCCGTAATTGCTGGCAGCACTGTCAGAATTAATGGCATAATCCGGTTCTGAGTCTCTCTCTATGTCACTGTCCTGAAAGAGGCAGAGAAGGTGAGATCAACCTTAAGAACATATCATTGGAGCTATCAATATACTGCATTCATTTAATACACTTAATCATAAAAACAATAATCTAACAATACATTTGTGCAATTAATTTTAAATGTACACCCCGTTTTTTTATTCAAAATCAACTAAATTTAAGTCAATGCATCATCAATCCTTTTTCCAAAACGTGTTTTTGTCTTGCCCTGATTCACTATGGTAACCTATTATAAGGGTTTATATTTTAGACCTGTCGGGATGTTTTACAAGGTATTTTATTAAACAGATAAATAGCCATATAGCTCTCTAACAGAGTTCATTGTAACGCATTATCTATTGTAAAGGCTCATTTCTTTATAGTTGTTGCAGCGCTGTGCTGGAATGTATTTTACAATAAGTATTATTGATATAATATCTATATTATTATATATAATATATTGATAGTGTGATTCATAAGGGCTAATTAATCAGCATATAATATAATTTGCCTTAAATTTGTAATTTGATTAAAAACCAATTGATGGTTTGCTGATTACTATTAACTACAAGTTTAATGAACATGCATTTGAACATGAAAAAAGAAAAACACATCAACCACATACTATTTTTTTGCGCTTGCGCGCTTTGGTCATCTTCCCCTCCTTGTCTTTCTTCTTCGTCTCTTTCTTTTTCTTAGGGCCTCGTTTCTTTTTTCCCAGGTTGTCCCTGTCTGATGTCTCGCCAATGTCGTCTCCATCATCTAAGTGAGAGAGATGCAGGAAATGAGGGAACATGGGAGGACTGATGAAATTAAAGTGACCATAATTCTTTTGCAAACCCTCTGAGGTATCCTTCAAATCATTTCCCACTTCAATTATTGAACAACATGAGCGGTGCAGAGACCGAGACTGTCACATAGGAAATAAGTCATTCCACTTATGACTTGAACTAAGCTGTAGTATTTTATGAATTAATCTCACAAACATAATTATCTACATGACCTAATTATGACAGCCGGCTCACACGGAAAGCTATTTACAGAGTGAATTTTAAGATGATGATAAATATTGTATGCGGCACTCCATAAGATTAAAATTTCAGGTCACTGCATGAGCAGAATAAATTACTCTAAAGCCACCATGAAATCAAATTTGACAATTCTTATTTTTTTTATGGAATACTGCAGTATTTATTTTAAAAGATTTATCCATGCCCATAATTTTTTATTTATTTATGTGCCCTCATAATCTTTCATCAAAATAACTCACAACCTGTCACTCACATGAGATTGACCAATAACAAACCACAACTCAAAACTCTCTCAGAATGTGTTCGTGTTGTCAGTTAACCTAAAATTTGCTTTATAAGATAACATCTAAATCAAAAGGGGTTAATATTATATATTCCAAATAAGGTCCCTGTATTATGCTTCCATAAAAGGCGCTTTGACACAGACAACATCTTTCAGAAGGGGCAAAGTGGAGATAAAAAGCTGCAGTCATGTGACAATTTACAGCAGCCATGTAAAAACGTTGACACGAAACTAAACCAGCTCAGTGTAACACACCAACTCTTTTAACCCATTGAAATTCAATAACATCTTGGACATAATTTTACCAAGTCCAAAATATGCCTAATAAACCTGACGACATTAGTTTAGTCTACACCAATGAAAGAGCTTTTTTAAAGGGTCGGATAAGATAGAAATACCTCCTCACGTTAAAAAGTACACCTACTCACTTTTTAGTTTTACACTGCATTATACAGCTTGTTTTTGTAAATGTAGCACCGTTTCATCAGCAGATAGCGCAGAAGTATCGCCATTGCGCTGCGATAAATGAGTTGGATCTGATAGTGTCTTTGTTGCTGGGGTGCGCGCGCGGGCAGAGCCATTACCCCCTGCCAGAGGCGGCAGAAACACACACTCGAGACTCGGGGATCGAAAGGCCGTGAGCTGAGCTGATGCTCCCCCACTCTTCGTGAACTCCTGCACCCGGAGTGAGAGAGACCACCACCACCAGATGAACCGCACATGAAGGTCGCGGGGGCGAGACAGGACGCGCGTGCTGCAGCTGACTGACTCACGCGCACTGTGGGAATGCGCGAGACACACACTACTACACACGAGGCCCCAAATATAAAAGTTAGAATTAACTAAACAAGTAATTTTAAAGAAAAAAAGTATTATTTTACCAGTTATTATAAAAAAATAAAAAATAAACATTACTCGTGACAGCGTCATCATGCTTATAAGCTTTGATAGTGCACACTGGATAGTGGAACTTTTGACTCACTATCTCTGTTGATGTCATACACATAATAATATAGCGGTTTATTGACATAGTCACAGTCAAACAGCCTGAGGGATGACAGAGGACAAACTGTCATGACATTTTGCAAAGTGAAAGCATAGCAGATCTCTGAACAAGGCGGCAGTGGGTCGGGTCAAGTTTATTTACATTGTCACAATCAAAGCGGTAACAGTTAGTCCTGACACTCTTTCTGAGCCGCATTCAGATCAATGCACTGGCTTGTTATTCTGTATCTGCTTCGGTAAAAATCCGCAACCTTCAGGGTAAAAAAAACAACAATCGAGATGATGGCAGCTTAATGATCCTTTGTCAGATCACCGCGGGAGATGAAAAAGCACCATCATATGACCAGACCTGATGAATGACACAGACGGGACAGAGAGAGGGGGATCGGTCAACTTTAGCCAAACTCTATGCAACTCTTTGCCGAAATGCACGCGGATAAATAAAGCATGCACAATTCCTAACAGCATCAGAGCATCCATGATGAAGTATGCAGTCGCGCAGACGTCGCAGTTTAAGGGTGATTCGCGTTTGTTTCGGCGTGTTTCTGTGCCCCATGCACGCGCGCGGACTGTACGGTACCTGGCGCGGCTCTTGCTGCAGTTTCTCGAGGCGCCGCCGGCGAGTTTATGTCGCTTGCGTTCTCGTCCAGGTCTCCGTCGTCTTCTTCTTCTTCATCAAAATCTCCTCCCTCGGAATTAACCGCCGTGCCCTCATCTTCCTCACAAGAACGGAGAAGAGAGGACATTATATTCCCGCTGGCGACCCCGTTCCGCGAGATCCAAGTGTATTCCGTCCGAATTATGATATTTATTTAATATTCAAATCGACACACAAAAAGTGGGGGGCGTTTAGGAATATTTTACACTACAAGGCAGAGAAACAAAGATGGCCGCCCTTATATTTATTTTTTAACAACCCCCCCCCCCCCCCTCCCCAATAAGAAAAATCCCCTTACATAAAAATGGCTGACTATATTATTTCAGAACGCCCCCCCTCCTCCTCCTCCTTCTTTTTTCTCTTCTCTCTCTCTCTCTGTCTCCCCTCCCTTCTTAAAAATAATCACACTGTTAATGGATGAGGGAGTATAGATGATTGCAACTTGTATTTCAGTTCATTTTTATTGTGTGATCTTTCTCTCTCACTGCTTCAGACTTGCCTTGTATGCAACTCAGGTTTTTCTGAAAGTGCATGTAATAACGCACGCCGAGAGCAACACGAATCTAGCAAACATGGCCACCTTAATATTCTTTAAAGCCCCCACCTTTGTAAAAACAAATCCACAAAAGAAAAGAGCTGGAGCGAAAGGGCTGATGTGAGGTTGGCTCGAGGGGGAGCGCTGCCGCAGCCATGCCCACACTTACATCATGTTGCATTGCTTAAAAATTAACTATTTGAGGGGAGGATCAAACAAAGCAGGCTATCAGAGCTGCAAAAGATAGAATAATTATTAGCAAATGGAAATGGCGTAGATAGATCATCCACATCTTTAACTGCTGATTTACACTAACAGTTTGCAAATACACATATTGCATTTAAAACTGACACTTTTCAAGGATGCATGCCACAAGTTTCCATGCAAACCAGACCAGCTTATGCACATTTTCCTACTTGAAATACCCTTTCTTTGATTAATCTTGCAGTTCCTTTAGATACTTTAGAATATTTGACACCCCCAAGATATTTCTGGTACTTCTGCTATATAAAGAAATGCACATTAAAAAAAGATATAATAATAAATATATATACATGTTATTTTTTACAGAAACTAGTGGCAATATAATTATATAATAATAATATAGTTATAATTAGCTGACATTAAATAAAATAATTATAACTAATTTAAATACAATTGCATAACTACAGAAGCAGTTTAAATAGCAATGCTTTTCAGTTTACATTTTATTATTAATGAATTTAGATGACTTTTCTAGTTATTTGTGATTTTTTTACTCTCAAATTGCAATTTCTAGCCATTAAAATATTTTAGAGCTTGACAATAACTAGAAAAATGTATATCGGTTATAGAAATGTTCACGACTTTTTAGATTTTAGTAATTCACATGACTTTTCCAGGTCTACAAATCACTTTTAAAATTCCTTAAATATGCAGGTTTTCTAAGACTGGGAAAAATTCTAAGACTGGGAAAAATCTTTAGTAAAAATTACAAGTGTTTGCGGGAATTAATTAAAATAAGAAATATGCCAACAGCTCACATCTGGAGCTTTAGCTGTTCAGCTTATTTTAAAGTATATTTTGTCTTATTTTAAATAATTTTAAGCCATCTTTCAATGCTCAATGTTCTTTATTGTGAATAACAGTATGTTTCTTGTGCATACGCCACAAAAACAAGTAGCAAATGAAACTGCTTGCCTAAAAGACGCACGGTGGCATCACAAAAACGAGTCTCAAAAAGCAGTGATTTCATTGATATGTTGGTTGCAATATGAAATCAATTCTGTGTACATGCATACATATATAATGCTCCTTAATTAGGGTTGAGAGCCCGCTGTGGCCTACAATACAGTAGCTGCTGCATTTCCTCCGAGCAATTACCATGGCAACCACCAGACTTTATGGTTCAGAGGTTTATTATGTAGGCTGACATTCATCTTTTTTATTCGGTTGCATAGCATTTGATTGGATGAAGCCCAGAGAGCTGCAATAAGATAACCATAGACAGAAATCGATAAAGCACTGAACACATGAATAGTTGATGTGGCGTTCTTGCTCAGATGCCTATAAATTTGCTAGCAGTGGATACAATATTCTAATGAATTACATGCCATTGTTCATATTAATGCACACGTCTTTAGAGTTCAGTGAGGTCGTCGTTGAAATACAGGCATATGGATGGAGAGAAGAGGTTACACTCTGGGCTTCCGCAGTAAAACTCGTCCTCTTCAGGGATGCTGTTTTCACTCAGGGTCTTGCTCATGTCCAAATTTACGCCATTGTGTTTCCAGGTGTAGCTTGATGCATGGGAATTGTAGCGCAGGTATCGCTGGAGAATCTCATCCAAGGTCTCCTCTGAGCATACCTGCATAAAAAACAACTGCTTAAAAGAACTATCTGGCTGTTTAAAAAGTGCTTCAAATATGTTTATTTTATGAACGGTGTATATAAATACTTCTACTGAAAGACAGAGGGCAGGGATTTGTCTTAGAAAAGCCCAGAGAAAGATATGAAATCTTGTTTCTGCCATGGAATAAAAACGGTAATTATGACTTTTTGGCCTGGTTTCACAGACAGGGCTTAAATTAAGCCAGGATTAGGTCTTAGTTTTATCAGGAAATTTAAGTAGCTTTTATAAACGTGCTAAAACATTACTGGTGTGAATCTTGAGACTAAACATATGGCACTGACATATTTTAAGATATGTCAGTGCAAGTTGCTTTCAGTTGAAACTGCTCAAACATGCATTTTAGTCTGGGAGTAGACTTCAGTGTGGTCTGTGTGTGGTTATATTTGTGTGTGGTTGAGAGTTTATATCTAAACTTGGAAAATGTCTGAACTGCGAGATATAAACTTACATTTAATAATTTTTTCACATTTAATCAATTTTAGCTAACTGTGTCACTCTAAATTGGTAAAAAGACGCATGTATTTTCTGTAAAGCTGTGTGAAAACTATGTGAAAAAAAAAGTCTGAATTGTGAGAAATAAACTCGGAATTCTGAAAAAAAATTGAATTGTGAGATATAAACTTGGGATCCAGAAAAAAAAGTCTGACTTGCGAGAAATAAACTCAGAATTCTGAAAAAAAAGTCTGAATTGGGAGATATAAACTCGGAATTCTGAAGAAAAAAATAATAATTGTGAGATAAACTTGGAATTCTGAAAAAAAAAATCTGAATTGTGAGATATAAACTCGGAATTCTGAAAAAAAGTCTGAATTGTGAGAAATAAACTCGGAATTCTGAAAAAAAATGAATTGTGAGATATAAACTTGGTATTCAGAAAAAAAAAGTCTGAATTGCGAGAAATAAACTCGGAATTCTGAAAAAAAAGTCTGAATTGGGAGATATAAACTTGGAATTCTGAAAAAAAAGTCTAAATTGTAAGATATAAACTCGGAATTCCAAAAAAAAAACAGTCTGAATTGTGAGAAATAAACTCGGAATTCTGAAAAAAAAATTAATTGTGAGATATAAACTTGGGAATTAGAAAAAAAAGTCTGAATTGTGAGAAATAAACTTGGAATTCTAAAAAAAAATATTAATTGGGAGATATAAACTTGGGATTCAGAAAAAAAGTCTGACTTGCGAGAAATAAACTCAGAATTCTGAAAAAAAAAGTCTGAATTGGGAGATATAAACTCGGAATTCTGAAGAAAAAAATAATAATTGTGAGATAAACTTGGAATTCTGAAAAAAAAAGTCTGAATTGTTAGATATAAACTTGGAATTCTGAAAAAAAGTCTGAATTGACCCTTCGCGTGGAGCTTGATTGACAGGTGTTCTGACCAATCATACTTCACCATCCGCCATTTTGTCGGACAAAGCAGTCAGGAGAGATAGTAGATTAACATGGGAGGATTTGAACTTGAAAAACTGAATATACTGGCGCCTTTCCGCGGTTAAAACAACATTCCTTCTTATGTTAATTCATGTTTATTTGATGCTATAAATGAACTAGAAGGAAGAGATGATCGGATCACGAGCAGCTTTAACTGATGCTCTACAGCGATCTGTCACGGGCACGGCACATTAAAGAGCCACAAAACGGTATTTATTGTTTACATTTCTTCCAAAAAATGACCATATTTGAAAGGTGAGACTTTGTTTAATATGCTTAATATCAAAAGTAACCGAAAAGTAACCTGGTCTGTCCTGTCTGTCCGCGTGTTTTCAGTCTCCACTCTGCTCCACGATGTATTTTTCACTGTGTGAGAACATGGTGAGAGCGTGAGAGCGGCGTAGCTTGTCGGAACATAGCGACAGTAACTAAGGAGGGCGGGTCTTTGCGAAGGGTCAATTGTGAGAAATAAACTCGGAATTCTGAAAAAAAATTGAATTGTGAGATATAAACTTGGAATTCAGAAAAAAAAGTCTGAATTGCGAGAAATAAACTCGGAATTCTGAAAAAAAAAGTCTGAATTGGGAGATATAAACTCGGAATTCTGAAAAAAAAGTCTAAATTGTAAGATATAAACTCGGAATTCCAAAAAAAAAAAATTGTGAGATATAAACTTGGGATTCAGAAAAAAAAGTCTGAATAGGAGATATAAACTCGGAATTCTGAAAAAAAAGTCTGAATTGGGAGATATAACCTCGGAATTCTGAAAAAAATAATTGTGAGATATAAACTTGGAATTCTGAAAAAAAAAGTCTGAATTGTAAGATATAAACTCGGAATTCCAAAAAAAAAAACAGTCTGAATTGTGAGAAATAAACTCGGAATCCTAAAAAAAAAGTCTGAATTGTGAGAAATAAACTCGGAATTCTGAAAAAAAATTGAATTGTGAGATATAAACTTGGGATTCAGAAAAAAAAGTCTGAATTGTAAGATATAAACTTGGAATTCTAAAAACAGTCTGAATTGTGAGAAATAAACTCGGAATTCTGGAAAAAAATTCAATTGTGAGATATAAACTTGGGATTCAGAAAAAAAAAGTCTGAATTGGGAGATATAAACTCGGAATTACAAAAAAAACAGTGAATTGTGAGAAATAAACTCGGAATTCTGAAAAAAAAATTGAATTGTGAGATATAAACTTGGTAAATGAAAAAAAAGTCTGAATTGTAAGATATAAACTCGGAATTCTAAAAAAGTCTAAATTGTAAGATATAAACTCGGAATTCCAAAAAAAAAAAATTGTGAGATATAAACTTGGGATTCAGAAAAAAAAGTCTGAATTGGGAGATATAAACTCGGAATTCTGAAAAAAAAGTCTGAATTGGGAGATATAAACTCGGAATTCTGAAAAAAATAATTTTTAGATATAAACTTGGAATTCTGAAAAAAAAAGTCTGAATTGTAAGATATAAACTCGGAATTCTAAAAAAAGTCTAAATTGTAAGATATAAACTCGGAATTCCAAAAAAAAAAAATTGTGAGATATAAACTTGGAATTCTGAAAAACAGTCTGAATCAGTGGCGTAGCCACGAGGGGGCCTGGGTGGGCCTAGGCCCCCTCATTTACATGTCCGGCCCCCTCATATTTCTGATTGCTTAAAAAAAAAAAAAAAAAAACTAGGAGGCATTATGTGAATTAGGCCTACACTGCGCAAACCAAAGTAATACTATCCACCGGATGAAGAAGGGTTGGCTCTCAGTCTCCACAGTACATAAAATATGTTTATGTTCATTCATTCCTCAAAATGAGTGCTTTAAACTGTGATAACACTTTTGATGGCCTGATGAGCCAGTGAGACCTATACATAGGGGTAGATGCTGCTGCCAAATGTTTCTGAATTGGCCCCTGGTCTGAATTGTGAGAAATAAACTCGGAATTCTGAAAAAAAAAGTCTGAATTGTAAGATATAAACTCGGAATTCTAAAAAAAACAGTCTGAATTGTGAGAAAAAAACTCGGAATTCTGAAAAAAAAAATTAATTGTGAGATTATAAACTTGGGATTCAGAAAAAAAAAGTCTGAATTGCGAGAAATAAAATCAGAATTCCAAAAAAAAATTGAATTGTGAGATATAAACTTGGGATTCAGAAAATTTTACAGGGGAAAAAGTCAGAATTGCAAGATGTTGAACAGTTTAGACATAACCTCTTATAACTCGGTTGCGAGTTTATTTCGCATAATTCTGAGAGATTTTTTTTTTTAAATTCAATTCTGACTTTTTTTCTGCCACTTCTGAGTTAATATCTCTCAGACAGGAGAGGAAGAAGCATCTGGACTGAGTGAAAACAGGCAGATGGTTGTTCAACCCAGAGTTTATATAGCCTGGCTGCTGCTGAAGCAAGTATATAAGCACGGTCAGTCTGAGAGCGCCTGTAAAGCCAGAGGCTCAACATCAGGTCCGTTTCCCTCGAGCTGGAAAAGAGATGCAAAGAGGGAGGATGACATCACAAGACTGAGAGGAACTAGAAAGAGAAGAAATCCTGCCGCCCTCAGTTTGCTGCAGCACAGTGCAAGCATGCAATATGACATAAAGAATGTGGTCTGTGGAGTAAAACAGGCATTGTAGCAGGAATTCATCTAGTTTTTAATGTTGTTTATATGTCTATGTGGTCATTTTAATATGCTTTAAAGGTGCATTGTGTAATATTTAGGAGGATCTGTTGACAGAAATGCAATATCATACACATAACTATGTTTTCAGTGGTGTATAAAGACCTTACTGAATGAGCCGTTATGTTTTTATTACCTTGAATGAGCCATTTCTAACATGTTTCTACAGTAGCTCTAAAAGGACAAACGCGTTTCGCAGAGGTGTAAAGTCCAGCTTCAGAAAGTAAAAGTCCTTCTCAGTATTTTGTTCCAATCACCTGGATTTGTTAATAAGCACAGATTTTCAGCCAGGATAGAACTAATTAGTGAAATCAGCTGGGTTCATGGGTGGAATAAACATATGGCAGGGCTTTTACTTTCTGACCCCTGGACTTTACACCTCTGGCGTTTCATCACTATGTTGTTCTTCTTGTAAAATAGCTAGCTAAAGTCAGCGAATAAAACACTGACACAATGATGAACAAGTAACAATAATATTCGCAATACATATCGTTTTACTGAATAATTAAGTAAACCTAATTTCTTACTTCATCTTTGTAAAAAACCTCTTTGCTTAACTGGCTACTCTCTGCTGTCTCAGACTATGACATATTTTCCTGTCGGCCACCGTAACTTCTGTTGGGTGCAATATCCCAACCTCACCACTAGATGCCGCTAAATATTACACACTGCACCTTTAAGACAAACCTTGTGCAAATTCATCAGTCAACACCATTGTTTGCTGAGTATTTTCTCCTTAGAACTGCAGTAAACCAAAGATAATTTTAAAAACGTGATTCTCTACATCACAAACATGTTGTAACCAATCCGTCACGAGGGGGGCGGGCTTTAGCACATCATTGACTATGCTGCCAGCGGGATCTCAAGAGAAGCCAGGTTATCCCGGGTTAAAATGTTACTTTTGATATAAAACAGTCGATTTAGCAATATAGCGGGATTATGTTTATATGATGTATATAACAATGTTATGATGAACTATATGCCTTTCTCCACTGACGTTCTAAGTTGTTCAAAGCGTTTCTAAGATACTGATTTTTAGAAGACAGCTTTCTAAATCAGAGATGGCGAACGGGAACATGGTTTGTGAAACAATAGCAACACATTATTAGCTGTTTGATAACGTAGTCAAGCCAAAGGCTAATCATATTAATTACTGTTATATGTCTGACATTGTCGAGAGTGATACATAAAACGCATCACCATTCTGATACATCGACTATACAAGCCTGTATAATTCACTCTTCCTCTTCTTCTGAATCAGTTTCTGGTTCAAAAATGGCTAATGTGGTTGAAATAAACTAACATTTCCACTTGCCATTGGGTTGCTGCGTTTACTTTAGTAAAGCTGACCTAGTGGATCTCTGAGCTGGTATTAGTGAGTGGAGGCGGGGCTAATTTGCATATTAATGATTCCAAGTATAATAAATGACGCAAGAGTGTAGAGATACATGCAAGCTATTTTAAAGCATGAACAAATTATTTTTAGAGGAAAAAATCACTAAAATGTCATTTTAGTGATCAAATATGATTTTGACTACAGGGGGACTTTAAATAATTAAAATGCACTTTTTAAGACACAAAATAATTTTTGCAGATGAGTCAGCATTGTGTGTTTAACTCTATACTGTACACTGATATACAGGGCTACCTCCAGCTGCTGCTCCTGGGAGGTCAGAGTGTTGATAATGCGGATCCAGCGTGTTTTGGCAGACAGCAGCCCAACCTCATAGCGGTTATCCTTCCACCACGGCTTCCCGAAGTCATTGGCCCAGTCAGTGCGAGGGCAGGGAGGGGGTATGTGTATAAAGCGCCCCCTAGGGGTGTAGTATTTAATGCAGCCAGTCATCAGGTCAACATGGGTAAGAATCTGAAAAGGGAAAACACCACATTGAGAAGAACAATATACAGTATATATATGTTGAATGTTGAAGGTGTCTGAATAAATTTTGGTTTGACTGTATATATCAGTCTCATAATCTTGTTATAAAAATGTTTTGTCATTAGGAAGATTGAGATAGAGTGACAAAAAGAGAAGAAATTACTAAAGAAAATACATATTGTGTGCTCCTCTCTATAGGAGTTATTTTCTGTACAGTTCTTGTTTTTGCCAGATGACATGAAAATATTAGGCTATATTTTCATTAAGTTTTGTTTTTGTGTGGCTTACGTCCTTTGTCTTTGGGTCAAACCAGTTACTGATGTCCTTTCCTGCACACTCTGTAATAGGTTTCAACAACACATCACCTGTCATTAAAGAGAGAGAGAGAGGAGAGAGAGAGAGAGAGAGAGAGAGAGAGAGAGAGAGAGAGAGAGAGAGAGAGAGAGAGAGAGAGAGTCTTTTTGACATACAGCTTTGAATAAATGATTAATAAATGCCAAATAGTTATTTATTTTTTGAATGATACGGTACTAAGTTAGTTGCTTACCTTTATATTCCTCCAGCAGTGGCGTCAGATCGTACACTTTGCCCAAATACGACACCCATATATCTTTGACAGTGTTGTGAAGGGACACCTCATTCGGCGTGAAATACTTTGGGCGACGCATTTTAACAAACCTATTATTTTATAGAGATAAAACGGTTTACTCGATTAGTAGTATTCAGGGACTGTAAAAGATAGTTGTTGTTACATTATTCCGAAGCAGCCACGGAAGCGCGCACAAGCCCACTGGTTGCTGTGGTAACTAACCGATACACTGAGGAGCGCGCAAGAGTGCAAACATACGGAAGCCCAGCAGAACCGCAAGGAGAGAAAAGTAACGCTACTTTTTCTTCTTTTGCTTTTTTTCATAGGCTGTATCCTAAAAGTGGAAGTGAGAGACTGCAAGTTTTGAACGCTTATATCTTCTAAATGCGAATTTTATCATTATTTAAGAGCAGCCTAGCTTAAAGATGACAGTAAGGCGAACATGTTCATACTAAAAGCCCAAAACCTTTTGATTTCATAGCGACTGGTATGGGGGCGATTTCTGACAGCCATAATTAGTTTGATAACACGTCCAATTAGTTAACTTTAGTTTATGCACTAGCCAGACATCCTAAAAAAAAGTTATTTCCGGGAGATGGCACAACACTTCACAACTTTCAATTCAATTCTGTTCTATTCATGAATTAATCAAATAATATAAAATGCATTTCTTAGATGTATCCTCCTTACCAACTTAAAAAAGACACTTGATAAACCAGTCCTCAACATTATTTTTTTTAAATACAGCATTTCTTGGGAGCTTTCATGATTTTGTTTATCTTAAAACAAATGAGAAACAAGCATAAAACATTAGGAAGACCCTTGTCCTTTACCATCCGTGAGGTCAAGAAGACATTTGCTTTGGCATGTCGGCACAAACTAACAATCGTAAAACCCCAAAAAACTGCAAATCTTTTAAATAATGGTGGCAGCATGTCATAAACCTTCAATATATATATATATAATTTGAATGTTTATGAGATACATACATTTATTTATTTCCCACTATCTAATGATTGCTTAAGTAGGTTGACCTTCAACTTGAAATTAGACAGTGCATGAGTAATTCATCAAGCTTACATAATAGTTTCAAAGCGTTATTGTGGGAATTGAGTTGACCTGTTGATATATTACACAAAAAACTTGGACCAAATAAGGTCTGCTTCTGATTTATCATCTGCAACAGCTGTAGAATAATCATAAACTTTCTGTCATGTAACCTTTTAGCAAAGACTTCAGTAAAAAACTATTGTGCAAACTGGTATGAGATCGAAAGTGTCGGGCTATAAAGCAGCCCAAGGGCAGCAGGTACATTTCTGGTGGTTTTATGGGAAACACTTCAGAATTATGAAGTTGAGAAAGTCATGAGAAAACTAAGGTGGTACTTTTGCCAGGAAAGCGTGCAATACTGCTTTATCTATTATTTCAAGGCTGCCGGCGTGTCAGAGCTGAAACATTAAGAATGCAAATATGACATACTGGTGTCAGAAGTACTTGGCACGGTCTAAAAGAAACCACAACCCTAAATTCTGGAGTGTCATTCAAAGTAAACAAACAAGCAGCAGAAAAAGAAAAAAAGACAGTATGAGAGAGACAATGGCACATACGTCAAAGAAAACTTCGGGCCGTAATGACTCAGCTGGGTTTAAGACTCCAAGTTCAACTAGACTCCATTTTAAAGTCTTTTAGCAGAGAAAAGCAAACACCAGACTAATGGTGTCTGTCCGATCAAGTAATTTCCTCCTGGAGAAGTCCAAAACAGCCTGTGGATTCAAGTCTCAACAACAACAAAAACAAACTCCCCCTTTGATAAGATTCCTCTAAAGTTCAGTTTGAATAACGCGGTTTCTCAGTCCGAATCATTGTCCGTTTACTTTATCAGCCGCTCTGTTATTAGTTGTACTGGAACTTGAAGTGGAAGTTTCCGTTCTCAAAGGGGTTGAAGCCGAAGGGCCATTCTCTGTTTCCTCCTCCGCCTCCACCCTGATGATTCTCAGGGTCCAGAGGGTCCTCGCCCGAATCAAACTTCTGACGCATCTCTGTACAGAAAACAACGAAGAAGAATGCATGTATTTGAAGGTAAACAATCTTTATACATCCAGCGAAAACAAATTGTTAAAGTGCCCATCTTATGCTATTTTTCCTAATTTTGTTTTGAAAGTCTCCTACAACAGGTTTACATGCATCAAAAGTCAAAGAAACGATTTAATTGTCTCATTATATACTTTGCACATCACCTCATATCTCAAAGATTCTCAAACGACACGTCCAAAAATTCAGTCCCTCTAAAAGCATCCTTTCTGAGAGTCTACTCTGCTCTGATTGGTCAGATTGCCCAGTCTGTTGTGATTGGTCTACTCTGCTCTGATTGGTCAGATGGTCCAGTCTGTTGTGATTGGTCTACTCTGCTCTGATTGGTTAGATGGTCCAGTCTGTTGTGATTGATCTACTCTGCTCTGATAGGTCAGTTGGCCCAGTCTGTTGTGATTGGTCTACTCTGCTCTGATTGGTCAGTTGGCCCAGTCTGTTGTGATTGGTCTACTCTGCTCTGATTGGTCAGATGGTTCAGTCTGTTGTGATTGGTCTACTCTGCTCTGATTGGTCAGATTGCCCAGTCTGTTGTGATTGGTCTACTCTGCTCTGATTGGTCAGATGGTCCAGTCGGCTGTGATTGGTCTACTCTGCTCTGATTGGTCAGATGGCCCAGTCGGTTGTGATTGGTTTACTCTGCTCTGATTGGTCAGTTGGCCCAGTCTGTTGTGATTGGTTTACTCTGCTCTGATTGGTCAGATGGCCCAGTCTATTGTGATTGGTCTACTCTGCTCTGATTGGTCAGATGGTCCAGTCGGCTGTGATTGGTCTTCTCTGCTCTGATTGGTCAGATTGCCCAGTCTTTTGTGATTGGTAACTCTGCTCTGATTGGTCAGATGACCCAGTCTGTTGTGATTGGTAACTCTGCTCTGATTTGTCAGATGGTCCAGTCGGTTGTGATTGGTCTGCCACTTACAGCATTTTCTTGACATGTCGACAACTTGAACCAAAACCTTCCAGTCTCAGCTACAACTACAGTGTTTGAGGGTCAAAGTAGACGTTGTTCACGGGCAACTGCAAATTTGTTACAAACCTAAATAGGTTTGTAACGGGAAGTGAGACTGGAATTACTGACGAGTTATTGAATAGATTCTGAACTGCTAAAATATGTTGTGCACTTTGATCTTTGAAACTTTGCAGACTTTAACATTCACTAAAAGCTATTACCCACTGCATGAAAGATAATATTCGAAAAAGCATAATAGTGGCACTTTAAAAAAAACTGACAGGCAATTGTTTTCAATAACAGACTTACTGGAAAGAACATTGACAACCATGTGCTTACATGATTCATTTTGGATTTGCTGTCACTTGGTTTCTCTTACCTGGATCTGTGAGCACTTCCTTTGCTGATGCAATTTCAATAAACCTTTTCTCTGCCTCTTTCTTGTCTGCTTCAGACTGGAAATTATCAGGATGCCACTGCTGAGCCAGCTTTCTGTATGCTTTTATGATTTCCTGTTTGTTGGCACTCCTGAAAACAAGGGAAAAGAAACAATTTTTCACATTTATGCGTATTACTATTAGGGCTGGGTATCGATTCAATGTTCCAATTCGATTCGATTTCGATTCTCAAGCTCTCAAATCGATTCGATTTCGATTCTCGATTAAAATTTCGATTCAATGAAATCGATTTAATACTTATACAATTATTATGCTCTACACAGCTCTGCTGTGGCTGTGGGTGTGTGGGTTTTGCAACCTGCACGTCTGGGTGATGTCTCATCAATGGTTCCGCAGATTTGTAGTATTACTACAGCATTTCACCTCAGCATTACACATCAGGCATATGGCTTTGTTCTTGTCCACCACGCTATCCTCTCCGTCTTGCTTGCGAAATGTAAAATGCTTCCATACCTCTGACTTTTTATGTGAAGGAATTAACGTCGACAACGCACCTGAAACCGCCATTTTAAGCACCGATTGAATGATTGAATGAATGAATGAATGAATGAATGACTGACAGGCTGGCTCGCCTCTCGCTCCTCTGTAACAAAACGCAAGGCAAATAAGAGGGTGACATCTAGTGGAGAAGACTAGTAATTACATTAACGTTAATCTTCAATGTTTGCGGAAATAAATATGAAAAAATCGATTTTTGGCCTTTGAGAAAATCGATTTTGAATCGACCACATTTTAAAAAACGATTAATCGAAAAATCGATTTTTTTGCCCAGCCCTAATTACTATCTACTCATAAAGATTACAATTTCTGCATCAAAGCTTCTACTTGTTTCAATTGAGAAAACAATCTCAACAGCCATTTATGAGCACTGTTTATTCGTATCACACATTTAAGCTGTTAAAAACTCACACGGTGCGTCCAATGCTGTATAGAAGGTACTGCGTTTGGTTTGAAGCTTGGTTTGTGACTGTTAAAAAGTATGTTCTATGAACAGGAATATGGGTAGTATAAATTAAATTCGGTTGTACTACATCCGCCATGTTACGGTCATGTGACCTACCAAGGTCAGTTCACTGCCATTCATAAATCCTCTCCTGTGGCCTCATGGGATAGTAAAGTGTTCATCGAATACGCATTTCAGAAGTTCACCAGAAGTAGTAGGTCACCCGGGTAATTTTTGGCTACTGTTTTTCACATACTATCTATTCGATTTCGGACACAGCGACACAGTCTCCATGCTTAGGGTGTCCTGGATACCAATATTTTAACAATTCAGAAAAGATGACTCACTGTCTGGCCAATTGACATTTTGGTATGAAGATAAAGGTTAGGGTAGGGTCATGATTTTTCAATTTGAACGTCAGAATTAACAAGTGGATTTTAAGTGCACCAGCAAAACAACCTATAACCATATTTTCTGCATTATCATCATAGAACGATAGTGAGGGCTGGTTCACACAGAACTACTAGACAGACATGTTTGACCAATGCACTCGCGTCTTTTGTAGAGTCTCGCGCGTGACGCGATGTTCAAACATTACGGCGCTCAAGTTGAAATAAGTTTAACTTTATTAAAAACGTGTCTCTAGATCTTGCTTTTTTTCGCTTCACTTCACTGACCTGTGTTGTATGTGAGTGGCCCCTAACACTGTCAGCAACATTTTAAAGCAGGATTCTGATCGCCAATCATTGGCTTACCTGCTGACCCCCAGGATCTTGTAATAGTCCCTCTTGCGAGAAAGCTTGAGGAGCTTCTGTGCCCGCTCGAGACCTTCACGAATCTCTTGGTTGTCTTGATCAAACTCCCGAGCCTCCTGATAGTCTTCCACAGCTGAAGAGAGAAACAGAGGAAAAAGCAATTTAATACATACAAAATGAAAATCCTTACATGGTATTAAGATGCATTTTGATTGATCCGATCAGCTAAATACAGGGCCTGGTGATCGAATGTGTTCGAACAACCACTAAAGACTGTCTACTCTCCTCCTACTGACCTGATGCGTAAAGATTATGGGAAGCGGCAAGAAAGAGGTGATTTAAACTAACAGCTGAAGACCCAAGTTTGGTCTGAAGATGAAAAACGTACAAAGCACAGTGTTCTCTTATCATTCCTGATTTCGAACACACACTCACAGCGTTCTGCTGATCTCGCAGCTGAAACTGAAGCTGCTGCTCTCCGTGTGTTTTTCTGTTCGTCTCCGGTCGTGTTCATATGTAAATTGCGTGAGCTTATTTTGTCCATTAGAATGTACATTTCCAGAAGAAAATGTGAAGTGGTGCTTGCAGTGGCAAAACTCGCCACTCGGTTGCTAGAGTGTGGTACATGATTGCATACGAGCCAACAAACATGTCTGTACAATGTTCTGGTGCTGAGATATGGCTTATTCGTGTTGTTCAGGTGGTTGCTAGGGTGTTCTGGGTGGTTACAAGGGCGTTGCTAGGGTGTTTTGGGTGGTTGCTGTGGTGTTGCTCTGGTGTTGCTAGGCAGTTGCTAGGGTGTTTTGGGTGGTTGCTAGGCGGTTGCTAGGGTGTTCTGGGTGGTTGTTAGGGTATTCTAGGTGGTAGTTAGGGCGTTGCTAGTCGAAACGGGAATGTGTCTCCCATGTCTACTTGTGATCCGAGCGATCAAAACACATCTTAATACCAGGTGTAAACAGGGCCTATATAGTAATAAATGAGTAAATAATATAAAATAAAATATAAATTCTACCTTTCTCATATTCCTGCAGTAGGATGTAGGCCTCCGCTCGGTCCCGGAGGATGTGGATATTCTGAGGCTCTCTCTGGTGAGCTTCTGAACAAATGTCTAAGGCTTCCTCGGCTTCCTTCATCTGGAGGAGTCACAAGAGAAAACCACAACCAATGAGATGAAGGCTAGACACCTAAGCCGGACTTGAACATGGGCTTGCATTATTCAGCTCTAATGATGTGAAAGAGCACATACCACACATTAATGGTAACTAGAAGTTCTTTTAATCCCTTTAAATTTGTAATATAACAGCATAATGACTAAATTACATTTTGTAATGGGACATACTTTGACTAAGCAGAAACAGATCCTCTCCTTGCTTTATTAATGTAGAACGCAACATTCGGCTCAGTTCGCATCACAGACTCATACTTATCAATGGCTTCCTGATACCTGCCAATCAAGAGCAAAAGTAAAGACAAAAACAATTAATAAATAGTCAGAATGATGATGATGTCTGCAAAGTCTGGAATGATAGAAAATCATTTTGAGAGCCATTCAAAACCAAGTCAGTAACACTTATTATAATTAACACTTGTATTCAACAAGGATGCATTCAATTGATAAAAAAATTATAATAAAGACATTTATAGTGTTACAAAAGATTTATATTTCAAATAAATACTGTTCTTTTTAACGTTATGTTCAGAAACGTCCAAGAAAGAAAGAAAAAAATCACGGGTTTTTTACAAAGCAATAAGCAAAACAACTGTTTTAAACATTAATAATAATAATAATAATAGTAAAACAAATGTTTCTTGACCATCAAATCATCATATTATAATGACTTAAAGTAACACCAAGTAGCTTTTCCTCTTCGGTCGCCCTACTGGTTGGAAACGAAATTGTCCGTTGCCGCTGTCGTAAATAATTTAGCCTACCGTCGCACGCACGCTCGCTGTTTACCCAGCACCGGCTTTAGAATGAACGATGTCCACAGACAAGGTAGAGTATGTTACATGATTTCATGAAAGCATGATGTATTGCGACATCAGAAACGAAGAAAAACAAAATTATGACTATTGTAGCGCTTGACGTAAAGCAGTCGAATTTTGTAGTTCTTTTTGTGGTCGGGTTACTACCCGAAACCCGAAGTTACATAGTGCCAGTAAAAGCGATACAGACCCCGTCAGGCTATGGCAGAAGTGCCTTTCACCCTGTTACGACTTGATGAACCACTGATACGATTTTGGAAACATTATTTTAAGGTAAATTTTTTTACATAGTGTTGCTTTAAAAAGGATCATGTGACTCTGAAGTTACTTGTGACTAATGATGCTGAAAATTCATCTTTCCTATCACAGGAATAAATTACATTTCAAAATATGTTACATTTAATATTTCACAACATTACTGTTTGTGCTGTATATTAAAAAAGTTAAAAATAAATTCTTACTGTGCATAAGAAACTTACTTTACAACCATCACAAAGGTTTGAAATAAAATAAAATAAATGAACACAAAAATAGTTATTAAAATAATAGTTAGTAAAATATTATACTTTATAATATCTCATATTATACTATAAAGAATCTCAAATAAAGGCCATTCTAGCAGTGACGGGGAAGCAGACCTCTGTTCTGAGATCAGCTCTTCTGCAGAGTCCAGCTGCTTGCTGAGCTTCTTGGCCTGTTTGTAGTGGGAAAAACACTCCTTGTCATCCTGATCCAGCTTCAGACACTCACGGACATGACTGAAAACACAAACAAAGAAGGAAAGACAAAGTGAACAGCAGCAAAAGAAAGAGACATCTTTCCTTTTAGAATCAGTTAGATAGTATTTCTATGTCTACATGCACACGGTCAGTGTGTGGGTCATTTACTAGCAGATACGACCCTAGAATTATCCTCAAAACTATCTACAGGAGAAGCTTGAATACTGAATTCAATAACAACCAAATTCCAAATCAAAGAATGCAGCTCTCAATTCAGCATTCCAAAACAAGCCTGACAACTTGACATTTAGCTTGCTGTACATACTTAAGTGAGTCGTGATGCTCGCCTAAACTGTAATGTAGTTGACTGAGTTTGAGGAAGCCTGCTCGGTTGTCCGCACGGAGACGAGTTGCTGGCGTCAGGTCCATAATGGCCTTCCTCGGCTCCCCGAGGCGGATGAAGCACTCGGCTCTCAGTTCTCGAGACTCTGGGTCCCATGGAGAGAGCTGGGGAAAGAAGAGAAAATGACTACAAGAACAAAGCTAGATCACAACAAAGTATTCACGCAG
The DNA here is from genome assembly GCA_036326025.1 of Chrosomus eos. Classification (NCBI taxonomy): domain Eukaryota; kingdom Metazoa; phylum Chordata; class Actinopteri; order Cypriniformes; family Leuciscidae; genus Chrosomus; species Chrosomus eos. Next base: position 9,769,800 of record CM070818.1, on the reverse strand, counting down.
AGGTTTTGAATCTCTAGAGATATCGTAAGCCTTAACTGCAACATTTGATATGTTATTTGCCTTTGCATTTTATTTGTAGGGCCATTAAAGGTGCAGTAAGTGATTTCTGAGAAACACTGTTGATATTTGAAATCAGCCTAAACAAACACTCCCCTCCCTTCATTGCTCCACCCCCAAAATGTACAACACGCAGTGGAAGAGTGGATGTCTTTTTACCACAGCTGAAGCGAAGAATTAAAACCTTTACAAAAAATAAAGTGAAGATTAAGCAAAAATTAAACAGTACACCACAAAATACAACTATCCACTTTCAAAAGCGCTGCTCAGAAATCACTTACTGTACCCTTTGAGTTTTACAACTCAAAAAAAGAGAAAGGGAGATCAACAATGATAATATGATAAGTGATAAAAGGTTAAATTCATAAAGAATACTTGACCTAAACAAAACTTTCATATTTTCAGTGAAAAATCTGAAATAAATTATCGGCACACAAAAATTGACCAAAAGCTAATTTTTTTCAGGGAATAAATGCTGTTTTTTCTGCAAGGATGGATTAAATGGATTAAAAGTTACAGTAAAGACATTTAGAAGGTAAAATATTTCTACTTCAAATTAATTCAGTTCTTCTCAACTTTCTATTCATCAAAGAATCCACGAGTTTCCACAAAAATATTTTACTGTTTTCAACAAGACTGGAGTAATGATGCTGAAAATTCAGCTTTGCATCACAGGAATAAATTACATTTTACAATTTATTAAAATAGATAACATTTGTTTCAAATCATAATATTACTTCAAAATATTACTGGTTTACTGCCTTTCTGAACAAATAAATGCAGCCTTGCTGAGCAGGTGAATTCTTTCAAAAACATTAAAATCTCAATATTTTTGGACAACAGTATAAATTTGCAATATATAAATTCTACTAACACTATTATATTTATATTTTTTTTAACTTGCTACGTGTACTGTGCTGGACTAACTGGGACTAGTCATGGCACTTGCATATTGTTGCCCTATTGTTGGTTTGATTGCTTTTATTGTTCTCCTCATTTGTAAGTCGCTTTAGATAAAAGCGTGTGCTAAATTATTAAATGTAATGTGATGTAAACTATATTTTACATGTCAACTAAACTACATGTCTTTTATGCAAATTTTGTATATTTTTGGAGCTTTACAGAATAAAACATACCAATTTTTGTTTTACGGAAAATATTCTAGAATTTTAAAATGTTTCATGGAAGAAAGAAAGAAAGAAAAAAGTCAAATGGCTTTGAAAAAATATGAGGATTATATGAAATGATACCAACCATCCTTTTCATTTTTGTGTGAACTATCCCTTTAATATTACTAACACCTGTTGTGTGTGTATTTGTTCTCCAGACGAGCTCACCTCTATGACTCGCTCCAGCACCTGGACAGTAGTGGTGTAGTCTCCATGGTGATAGGCCTCGTGTGCCTCCTCCTGGAGTAACTCCAGCTCATCGGCCTTGTGGAGCTGGTCATGTGCTTCCTCATGATCCGGGGAACGCTTCAGCTGCGAGAGAGAGAGAGAAGTTAACAGAGCGGACGGCAGGAACAGAACAAGTAAATGCAGAATGTGATCTGGTTTGAGAATGAAGTTGGCAGGTTTAAAAGGGATAGTTCACCCTAAAAAAAAACTAAGTTATAATTTACTCACCCTGGTGTTGTTCTAATGCGATAAATTCCATGACATAAAATACATCAGTATTACCCCACTCATGATTTTTTGTGGCTAAACGGGACTACAGAGGCAGTCGAGGAGTTTAAACGTCATCACGCCGAACAGGTAAACTCAGTCCGCTTTTACAGCATCGTTATGCTTATAATTGTGCTCTTATAAACTATTCTAACTTCAACATTCTGGGAAAATGTGTTTTTAGATAAAAGCTGAAAGAGTTGCCAGAAGCTTAGTGATGGTGACGTTGAATTCGTGAGATGGTGGTGTAGTTCGTTTATAGTATACCTTTAGCTTTTTACTTCTGCCGACTGCATTTAGGCTTCAAAATTCATAAAAGTTGTGTTCATCTCTAAAATGTAATGGACAAAACGTGCAAGTAGCTTGTTTTTAGCAATAATCCAAAAGCTTTTGGGAAAATCCTATTGGGTTTTCTCAAGGGAACCAGTGTGATGCTAACTGCCGGTTAGCCTACAAAGTGATGTCACACCTGCACCGCTCTATTAGAGCCACAGTTCACTCTGACTCGCCCAGAAAAAGCACACAAGAGGTGAGAAATCAAGACTAAATCCATGTACATTTTTTACTCTCTGAGGTGAATATGTTGTGTTTGTTGCAACAAGAAGTTATGTTTACATGTCGACTGTCCTTCTGACTTTCATCAGACAACCGGGGTCTAGTCCGGAGATATGAAGAAAGTACACAGATAACATTTTTGGGGATTTCTAGGTGTTGTATTTCATATCACGTTTTCATTAGTCTTGATTTTTCACATCTTGTGTGCTTTTTCTGGTGGAGTCGGAGTGAACTGTCTCATGAACACGCTCGAGAACAGAATATCTACGGCCAAGGTCAGGATTTTTGTTAAATAATAATAATAAATTTTAGGTTGTTTTCGCCCATAAAAAAAATGACTTATAATATACGGCACGTGTAACATGTGATCATACCGTGACACTTTTGCATCTTTTTTGAAAAGCTTGGCGTTGGTCTCTATTCACTGCCATTATACGGACGAACACGAGAGGGGCATTTTATCACTTCCTTTAGTGGTCCGAAAAAGAACGAACGGCATTAAAAAAACAACAGGGTGTTATAAAAGATAATTTCTCATTTTAGGGTGAACTATTGCTTTAAGGGAATTGTTGTACTCACTACTGCTTGGAAGTCTTCTCTGGCCTCTTGAGTACTTCCCTGTTTCAGCAGAATATTACCTCTCTGCAGTCTGGCCTGAAAACATGCACACACCACACGGTTTAGAGTGTTTACACCTATTACCCAGTTTGATATCGCAAGTAACACAATAAAATGTAACTCACAGCAAGGAAGTCTGGCTTGAGCTGAATGGCTTGGGTCAGGTCTGGTAGCGCTGACTTGGACTTGCCCATGGCCAGGAAAACAGCGGCCCGTTTGTAGTACGTCAGGTAGTTCTTAGAGTCGCTCTCTATTCGAGAAGTTTGCATTTGTTAAAGAAGTGCAACTAAATATTTTTTCTTTTAAATGATCTACATAAACTGAAATGCATAAAAAAAAAAAAAGCTACCATTCAAAAATCTCTTTTCACCAAGGCTGCGTTTATTTGACCCCAATTGAACAGTAGTTTAGCTTTTTGTGTGTGTGTGTGTGTGTATGTGTGTGTGTGTGTGTGTGTGTGTGTGTGTGTGTGTGTGTGTGTGTGTGTGTGTGTGTCTTACCCACAGCTGAATGATAGTGAGACAGGGCCTCAGCCAACTGTCCGGCTGCCAGCAGCTTACGGCCCATTTCCAGATGATGCTCGATCTCAACAGGTGTGGCGCCTAAAACACCTGAAATGAAGCGATTTACACATGACACCAGGCCTCCGAAATTTTGGAGTGATTTAAATGAAAAATGACTGGATGTCAGAACAGTTTCTTCCTGGGGCAACTTTAAAAAAAAAAACTCCATCTGCCTCATGGGATTGAGTTTACATGCTTTTACATGTTTACATCTAGCCTACATACCCAAAAAGGTAAGCCTTTCTGTAATGTCATAAAAACAAAACTCCTTTAAGGGTTCCCATGGATATTGTGTTTCGGTTCACAATGGCAGCACAAAAAGTGAAAGCATGCAGGATTGATTTGGAAAAAAAACCTAAAATTACCCACTACCTCCTCTATTTACTTTCTATCACAAACTATCACTTCTAAACGTTGTGAAGTACCTTGGAATGACACATCAAACAAATCATGATTTATGTACAAAACAGCATTACCATAGTACATGTACAATAATAACAGGGTAATATTACTGTACATGTCATTTTGTGTTAAATCAACCCAGTCAGGGAATTTTTAAATAACGTGTGCTTCAAATCCTACTGAGCTATCAATACAGTATGTGTATCAGACGGCATTAAAATTAGGCAAAAAACGTTCAAGTTTTATAAGCCAATATGATTTTATACTATTTTTCGAAATACTTCTATGTCACTTCCTGTTGAGCACCTGTAAACGTATGATAGAGTAATAGTATCATCCGATTATGATGCCATGGTGTTCTGATATATATTTACTGATCGTGTACAATGGTATATTAATTGGTAAGTGGCAATAACATAGTATTAACATGGTACATGTCCAAAGACAGACATGGTAATACTATGGTACTTCCCGGACAAGTAGCCTAAGTACAGGAAACCTGACAAATCCTGGAAATCCTTTGCATATAAACAAAATGTCATGTATGGAATAAAAATAAGAGTGAAATCTCACCGTCCAGCTGTAGGTCCAGAACCACACAGAGCAGAGACAGGGAGGACAGGACACTGTTCAAACCTCTCCGCCGTCCCGAATCCATCATGACATCTATCAATCACACAACCGTATGTCTTTCCACTGTGCTTCACGACAAGCAATACGACAGAAAGATTATTTATCCTCAGATCACCATAACAGCGGCATATCCGGCATATTTGGTAAGGAGATGTTTCTGTCGTCCGGGTTATAAATATGTCCGAGTTGAATAAAGGAATGCGAAACTCTAGTTCCGTGTGTCTCTCAGTAAGTGTATGATACTTTGTATTGAGTTGTTTCTTAGTCCCGTGTGACAGTGACTGTGCACAACAGCTGTCGGACACGTACTTTAGGAGGTCTCCTCTTCCTGAACCTCTTAGGTGTACAATTCAAATCGCCCTACATTTCAGCGCGGGCACATCCGTGTTTGTCGACGAACGTGGTCTTGTCCCATTGGCCGAATTATTTTAGCGCACTGGACGGACACGCCCACATCCAGCAATGGACTGAGAGTTGATATATGACCCTTCATTACTAGAGAAGAAAAGTATAGTATATCTCGCCTAGTCTCGGGAGTAAAGGAAACAGTGGAGAACATAATATCTGTGTCTATTCTATTCTATTCTGTTATATTATATTATATTATATTATATTATATTATATTATATTATATTGTGTTTTATAAAGCTCCTAAAGCATTGTGGAATAGAATACAACATAAAATAATCACCATGGTAAATATATTTTATTCTATTCTATTTTATGTTGTGTTTTATAAAGCCCTTATGGCATTATGAAATAGAATACTTAAAAGACCAAGTTTCTTTAGTATAAGAAACTGTGGACACCATGGTGGTAAATATCTGTCTGTTCTATTCTAGTCTATTCTATTCTACTCTATTATATTCTATTATGCTGTGTTTTATAAAGCTCCTATAGCATTATGGAATAAAACAATCACCAAGTCTCAAGGAAACTGTGGAGACCATGGTAAATATATATTCTATTCTATTATGCTGTGTTTTATAAAGCCCGTATAGCGTTATGGAATAAAATACAACATAAAAGAATCACCCAGTCTTGGTAAAGGAAACCGTGGATACCATGGTTAATATCTGTCTAATCTATTTTATTCTATTGTATTCAATTCTATTCTATTATGCTGTGTTTTATAAAGAATCACCCAGTCTCAGTATAAAGGAAACCAATACCATGGTTAATATCTGTCTATTCTATGCTATTCTATTTTATTCTATTCTACTCTATTCAATTCTATTCTATTATGCCGTGTTTTATAAAGAATCACACAGTCTCAGTATAAAGGCAAGGCAAGGCAAGGCAAGTTTATTTATATAGCACATTTCATACACAATGGTAATTCAAAGTGCTTTACATAGGAGAAAATAAAATAATCAAAACAAATAAGAATAATTAAAACATTTTAGAATAAGAAATAAAATAAAGTACAGTAAAAACAGTCGGACGAACAGTGGCACAGTGCTCATTCAGTAAAAGCATAGCTAAACAGAAGTGTTTTGAGTCTGGATTTGAATGTGACTACTGTAGGAGCACATCTGATCTCTTCTGGAAGCTGGTTCCAGCTGCGGCTGGCATAGTAGCTAAAAGCAGACTCTCCTTGCTTAGAGTGAACCCTTGGTATTTCTAACTGATGTGATCCTAATGATCTGAGTGATCTGTTGGGTTTATATTCAGTGAGCATATCTGCAATGTATTTAGGTCCTAGCCCATTGAATGATTTATATACCAGTAATAATACTTTAATATCAATCCTAAATGTAACTGGGAGCCAGTGTAAAGACCTGAGGACTGGTGTGATATGTTCATATTTTCTGGTTCTGCTCAGAATCCTAGCAGCAGCGTTCTGTATGAGCTGCAACTGTCTTATGGTCTTTTTAGGAAGGCCAGTGAGGAGTCCATTACAGTAATCCACCCTGCTGGTGATGAAAGCATGCACAAGTTTCTCTAAGTCTTGACTGGAAACAAAGCATCTAATTCTTGCAATATTTTTCAAATGATAGTATGCTGATTTAGTAATTGCTTTGACATGACTACTGAAACTAAGGTCTGACTCTAGAGACACACCAAGATTCCTGACTTGATTTTTAGTTGTTAGACCTCTAGAGTGAAGGTATGCATTCACCTTGAGAACTTCATCTTTGTTTCCAAACGCAATGACTTCAGTTTTGTCTTTGTTTAACTGAAGATAGTTTTGGCACATCCAGCCATTTACTTCATCAATGCATTGGCACAGGGAGTCAATGGGGCTGTAATCGTTAGGCGATAGGGCTAAGTAGAGCTGTGTGTCGTCTGCATAGCTGTGGTAAGAGATTCGGTTCTTTCTCATTATTTGGCTCATCGGGAGCATATACAGGTTGAATAGGAGTGGTGCAAGAATTGAGCCTTGGGGGACTCCGCATGTCATGGATGTCCACTCAGACTTATGGTCTCCTATACTCACATAATAACCTCTCCCTTCTAAGTAAGACCTGAACCATTTTAGGACTATCCCAGAAAGCCCCACCCAGTTTTCCAGCCTGTCAATAAGTATGTTGTGATCGACAGTGTCAAATGCAGCACTGAGGTCGAGTACAGTGCCGCTGCTAGCCATTTTGGTGCCCTAAGCATAATTACTTTATGATGCCCCCCCCCCAAAAAAAAAATTCATCTAGGATTTTCATTTAGCCCCCAATGAGGGTTGATTTATAAAAAAAAAATCAAAAATTACAAAGTAACAGTTTAGTTTAGGGTCTAATGCTTACTATTTTTCATTACCATGCAATGGCATGGTTTTATAATCACTGTTGTCCCGAATTTGAGGCAGGTTAGATAGGGGGGTTCGGGGTATCCCCGAGAAAATTTTGGATTTGTCTGAACTACAGATGCGCATTTTAAGATGTTGTGAAGGCAAAAAAAAAATTCAATAACAGCTTTAAAACCATGTCAGTGGGCAGATGATTCTTTTTCTCTCCTCATCACCATCACACTTTTTCTCTTTGTTTTTATCTTGCCCTGTCTCTCTCCCTCCTAAAGTTGGCTTTTTTAATTTACTAAAGACTACAATTTGTATTTTATTCTCAATATGTACACATTCATTATTAATCCTGTGCCTAACATGATGAAAACAGCTTTGTTCATGTTTCTTGTCCCCTCACAATGACAGTAGCCTAAACTATTACACTAGGCTACATGTTATAGGCCTATTTTCAGTTCAAAATGGCGAAATTAGACAAAACTATATTAGTTTGCCTAATTATTTGTTGTCATTCGTTTAACATTTATGACCTAAAAAAAGTCAAATATATAAAGTTAAGTTTAGCTACTTACATCTTATCTCGCATTAGACCGTACACTGAAGAGTCGAGTTGCACTGTTAAAATTCGCGCTCAGCGTCTGTGAACATAAAGCCCGCCTACTTTGATTTGATTGGTCATCTCAAATATTCTGACATTGACGAGCAGTGACAGACCAATGAGGCTCAGATGAACACACACACACACACACACACACACACACACACTGTCCTCTGTTTCTGACATGCTCTCTCTCTGCTCGGCGCTGGTGCGGGCGGGTTGAATATGAAGAACGCGCTGAATCTGATTATAACAAGAAGTCTGATGATTGATTTTTCATTAGGCTATTTTTGGTGCCCCCTCAGCACTTGGTGCCCTACGCACAGCGCGTGATGCGCGTGGTGGGAGCGGCGGCGCTGGTCGAGTAGTACCAGCACTGATAATTTGCCTGTATCAGTATTTAAGCGAATATCATTTATTATCTTTATGAGCGCTGTCTCTGTACTGTGATGCGATCGGAAACCAGATTGAAAATTGTCAAAGTAACCATTCAAGCTTAAGAATTTGTTCAGCTGATTGAAGACAACTTTTTCAATGATCTTGCCTATGAAGGGAAGATTTGAGATCGGTCTATAATGGCTTAATATGGTCTTATCTAGATTGCTCTTTTTCAGGAGGGGCTTGACAACTGCAGTTTTTAGGGAGTTTGGAAAACTCCCAGAGAGAAGTGAGGCATTTACCACTTCTAGGAGATCTGCTTCTAAACTGTTTAACACACTTTTGAAAAAAGATTCTTTATAAAGGAAACCAATACCATGGTTAATATCTGTCTATTCTATTCTAGTTTATTCTATTCTATTCAATTCTATTCTATTATGCTGTGTTTTATAAAGAATCACCCAGTCTCAGAATAGAGGAAACCAATACCATGGTTAATATCTGTCTATTCTATTCTATTCTATTTTATTTTATTCTATTCTACTCTATTCAATTCTATTCTATTATGCTGTGTTTTATAAAGAATCACCCAGTCTCAGTAAAAAAGGAAACCAATACCATGGTTAATATCTGTCTATTCTATTCTATTCTATTCTATTCTATTCTATTCTATTCTACTCTATTCAATTCTATTCTATTATGCTGTGTTTTATAAAGAATCACCCAGTCTCAGTATAAAGGAAACCAATGCCATGGTTAATATCTGTCTATTCTATTCTATTTTATTCTATTATACTCTATTCAATTCTATTCTATTATGTTGTGTTTTATAAAGAATCACCCAGTCTCAGTATAAAGGAAACCAATACCATGGTTAATATCTGTCTATTCTATTATATTTTATTCTATTCTATTCAATTCTATTCTATTATGCTGTGTTTTATAAAGAATCACCCAGTCTCAGAATAAAGGAAACCAATACCATGGTTAATATCTGTCTATTCTATTCTGTTTTATTCTATTCTACTCTATTCAATTCTATTCTATTATGCTGTGTTTTATAAAGAATCACCCAGTCTCAGTATAAAGGAAACCAATACCATGGTTAATATCTGTCTATTCTATTCTATTCTACTCTATTCAATTCTATTCTATTATGCTGTGTTTTATAAAGAATCACCCAGTCTCAGTATAAAGGAAACCAATACCATGGTTAATATCTGTCTATTCTATTCTATTCTATTTTATTCTATTCTACTCTATTCAATTCTATTCTATTATGCTGTGTTTTATAAAGAATCACCCAGTCTCAGTATAAAGGAAACCAATACCATGGTTAATATCTGTCTATTCTATTCTATTTTATTCTATTATACTCTATTCAATTCTATTCTATTATGTTGTGTTTTATAAAGAATCACCCAGTCTCAGTATAAAGGAAACCAATACCATGGTTAATATCTGTCTATTCTATTCTATTTTATTCTATTCAATTCTATTCTATTATGCTGTGTTTTATAAAGAATCACCCAGTCTCAGAATAAAGGAAACCAATACCATGGTTAATATCTGTCTATTCTATTCTATTTTATTATATTCTACTCTATTCAATTCTATTCTATTATGTTCTGTTTTATAAAGAATCACCCAGTCTCAGTATAAAGGAAACCAATACCATGGTTAATATCTGTCTATTCTATTATATTTTATTCTATTCAATTCTATTCTATTATGCTGTGTTTTATAAAGAATCACACAGTCTCAGAATAAAGGAAACCAATACCATGGTTAATATCTGTCTATTATATTCTATTTTATTCTATTCTACTCTATTCAATTCTATTCTATTATGCTGTGTTTTATAAAGAATCACCCAGTCTCAGTATAAAGGAAACCAATACCATGGTTAATATCTGTCTATTCTATTCTATTTTATTTTATTCTACTCTATTCAATTATATTCTATTATGCCGTGTTTTATAAAGAATCACCCAGTCTCAGTATAAAGGAAACCAATACCATGGTTAATATCTGTCTATTCTATTCTATTCTATTCAATTCTATTCTATTATGCTGTGTTTTATAAAGAATCACCCAGTCTCATAATAAAGGAAACCAATACCATGGTTAATATCTGCCGATTGTATTCTATTCTATTCTACCGTGTATGATGAAATAGAATACAATATTAAAGAATCATCCAGTCTCGGTAGTAAAGGAAACCGTGGAGACCATGCTTAATATATGTCTATTCTGTTCTATTCTATTCAATTATGCTGTATTTTAGAAAGCTCCTGGAGCATTTAGGAATAGAATACAACATAAAAGAATCATTCAGTCTCTGTTGTAAAAGATACTGTAGTTTTCACTGTATTTAATTGCTATTGTTATTGATAGGCCTATGCATATCAGAATAAATTAATATAAGATTAAATAGTGTAAATGATCAAATTTTGTAAGAATGGAAAATAAAATATGAAATGTAGTATTATTGTTGGTATTACGTGAGCCGTGTCAAACAATAAAACATCCCTAAATACATAATGGCCTTTTTAATGTCATGTATGTTTAATGTTAGTATAAAATACATCATATAAAACAGGGTCATTTGTACAAATGAAAGGAGAAAAGATCATCAACTCATTATGAATCTTTCTTTTCTACATATACCTTGATTCATGTAACTACGGCTAAAGAATTCTGAACAAAATTGAAGCATTTTCATTGTGTAATTCCTATACAGTGAATCAACTCTTTCATTCTGTATAATGTTCTCCAATGTGTTTTTGCACAGCAAAACTGACACGGTAACATCTACATGATTTATGACTAATGATTCTTAGGAGGCCAAAAACTGCCAGTGCGTCTCTAAAAATATTTACATAATTGCACAGACAGAATATTAACAGTCATTATATTAAAACATCATGTTTGGCCATGAAGTTGACCAGAATTGCCTCATTTAGACGTAGGCATTTCTTCCATAAGTGCTCTGAGCTTCTCTCCTGGATGTGGACGTTGAGTAAACCGTTTCTCGCGTGGGCTGGTAGGGGTAACCACTGCAAGAATGTAAAAAACACACAAATTCATCAAAGAACTAGAATGGGGGGGGGGGGGGGGGGCATTATCTGAATGTGAGTGTGAGTAACAAAGCAACTCACGTCTTCTCGTTTGAGCCTAACTTGCAGCTGAACATGAGAACAGCTCCTCCACAGATGGAGAGAACACCTGAAGCCCAGCCGATGTATAAAGCCTCTCCAATCTCATACCTAACACACACCAAAAACAACATGTTCACTTCAGTGTCACATACAGTTTCACTCATAATGAAAGTTGCTAAAAACATTGCCAAACTAAAGCAAAACTAAAGTCAAACTAAAGTTTTTCAAATATTGCCAGTGGGCGGAGTTACACTTTAAAGTGTATGATAATATTTTCTATTGTGACATATATTCAAGTCAAATGGCTTCTTGGAGGAAAAAAATGTAGAGAGGGACTTGATTTTGCCCGTCTGTAATTGAATGGCTGGTTGTGGTTTGCAATAGAGAGCCTAAGTCCCGCCCCTCCACTTCCGGCTCATGGGACCTTATTTCGGGAAAAAATATGTATGGTAGTCAATGGCGAGAGACAACTTATCTTTTTATTCCATCTGAACTGTGCCCTGAATTACACATATGGTGTTTGTCAATTTAAAAGATAATTATGAAAGTCAAGAAAGTCACAGTTTGTCATAAAACAGAAGAGTAACATTTAGTTTTATGTGGAAATCGCTCAATGAACTACATCTCTCGTCTCGCACTATGTACGTCACCAAGCTCGTGTGTGTGCAGTGTGGTACAAAACACACAGGCATGACAGTGTAACGTTACGATTATAACGTTAGACTATAGAGAAAATGACAGACGTTAGCTTCAGTAAAGTTAGCTTCAGTAAAGTTAGCTTCAGTAAAGTTAGCATCAGTAAAGTTAGCTTCAGTACAGTTAGCTTCAGTAAAGTTAGCGTCAGTAAAGTTAGCTTCAGTAAAGTTAGCGTCAGTAAGTTAGCGTCAGTAAAGTTAGCGTCAGTAAAGTTAGCGTCAGTAAAGTTAGCGTCAGAAAAGTTAGCTTCAGTAAAGTTAGCTTCAGTAAGGTTAGCGTCAGTAAAGTTAGATTCAGTAAAGTTAGCTTCAGTAAAGTTAGCCTCAGTAAAGTTAGCTTCAGTAAAGTTAATTTCAGTAAAGTTAGCGTCAGTAAAGTTAGCGTCAGTAAAGTTAGCGTCAGTAAAGTTAGCTTCAGTAAAGTTAGCTTCAGTAAAGTCAGCTTCAGTAAAGTTAGCTTCAGTAAAGTTAGCTTCAGTAAAGTCAGTTTCAGTAAAGTTAGCTTCAGTAAAGTTAGCTTCAGTAAAGTTAGCTTCAGTAAAGTAAGCGTCAGTAAAGTTAGCGTCAGTAAAGTTAGCTTCAGTAAAGTTAGCTTCAGTAAAGTCAGCTTCAGTAAAGTCAGCTTCAGTAAAGTTAGCGTCAGTAAAGTTAGCTTTATTCAGAGAGAAAAGGTATGACGTCACATGCGCGCCTTTTGGGTTTGTAGTCTTTGTAATTACGTATTTTCAGTCTTATACCTCAACAGTTTTACATCAAACTGCGACATTCTTGACTTTAAAATGTGTCTTTTAAATTGACAAACATCATATGTGTAATTCAGGGCACAATTCAAACGGGATTCAAATATTTGTTGTCTCTCGCCATTGACTACCACAATATTTTTCCGAAATAAGGTCCCATGGTGGTCGACCGGAAGGGGAGGGACTTAGGCTTTTCTATTGGCCAATCTCAAGTGAGTGACAGGTAGTCCCACCCTCACGCCAGTAAACACTCCCAAACGGCCCTGTCCCAAATGTCACGCACTTCATATGCACTTACGGTCATGTGGGCTTATAGAAAACCAGTCCTGCCCTGCAGAGTTTAATTACAACCCTAATCAAACACACCTGAGCCAGTCAAGGACATCAGATACTGGAAAATTTTACTTGTCCTGTTTGTCATTGTATTCCTGCTACACTCTCAGAAAAAAAGGTATACGAGCTGTCTCTAGGGTGCTACCTTTTCAAAAGGTACGCTTTTGTTCCTCATTTACCTCTAAAGGGTGCATATTAGTATCTTAAAGGAACATAATATTATCTAAAGTGTAAATATTAGTACCTTTTCAAAGGGTACTGGTCCAGTGACAGATTTTGTACCTTTTTTTCTGAGTGTACAGACTGTGAGATATGGGCAATCCTATAAGATCATTACAGAACACACTGTACAACATGATTAAATTATAAAATACTATACAATTACCGTAATGTCAGGCTAAAAAAAAAAAGCGCACCCCAAAATGAAAATTCTGTCATTAATTACTCACCCTCATGTTGTTCAACCCCGCAAGGCTTTCGTTCATCTTCGCAACACAAATTAAGATATTTGTGATTAAATCTGAGAGCTGGATCACTCCTCCATAGGCTTCTAAGGGATTGAAACCTGACAGCCCCGAAAAGTTGTTAAAGAAATGGTTAAAATACGACTTTATTCAAGTATTCATTTCCTTCTCTGTGGGCCTCGAGATAGTTCACGTAGTGTAATAGCGCAGCGCTTCTGTGTTGTACGTCACACGTAGGCTCACTATTGGCCGACGCTGGTCATGTGTGTGATGCGCGTGATGTTCAACCAGAAGCGCTGCACAGTTATATTACGTGAACTCACTCGAGGTCCAGAGAGAAAGAAATGAATAATTGAAAAAAGGCGTTATTTTTGTTTGTTTTTTTCCGCACAAAAAGTATTCTCATCGGTTAAACTTAAGATATAGCCACTGTAGTCACTTAGACTATTTTAACCAGTGGCGTAGGAATGAGTTTAACATTGGGGGGGACCAAGGGTGATTTTAGGATTTTAATTTTAGGGAGGCTCAGTCCCCAATGACAATACGGAGGGGTTTTTCTTGGCTCAAAACGAGGAGGAAGACATGAAATCCTGATCTTATTTATAAGATAATTAGAATATTATTTTTCACAGACCATAGGCTGCTATTCCCACAGTATTTTTGTGGATGAAGCCCAGTACCTCTTGGGGGGTCCGGGGGCATGCACCCCCGTAAGAAAATTTTGTACATTTTAAAGCTAAATTCATTAATCTGGTGCACTTTGAGTCATCCAAATCCACTGTTGAAAATAAATAATCCACCCGCCAATCGACGAACCTATGAATTCTCTGATTTAGATATCTGCATCTAATTTTTTCTGCATCATATTTTCTGCATCGTATTGTCACTTCAACCCAAATCGGTTAATTGGAATAAACTACTTGGGTTCAATTCAACTCGACCTCAGTGGACTACATTACACATATTATAGACATGATTCATGGGTCTTTTTTAAAATTATCTTTCTATATATTTTTTGTCTTCATTTTACCTTGTTATAGCCGATACCTTGTTATAGCCTATATATATATATATATATATATATATATATATAATATATATATATATATATATATGTATATATATATATATGTATATATATATATATAAACATTAAGAAGGTTTTAATAAGTGAACAAAACGTTTTTCATTATATCTTAGAAAAACGTTAAGAGAACGTTTATATAGCCTAATGGGAGAATTGAACGTTTGAATAACGTTCTTATAACCAAGCAAGAACGTTAATACAACGTTTATAAAGGGAGAATTGAACATTCTTATAACCTAAAATTGTTAACTGGGGAAGAGGAGAGATTCGCGATTGCACTGAACTCGTTTTAAGTGTAGGCATATTCTCTGAGCGAGCCCAGAGAGTGAATTCTTACAAGAGAAGTGTATCTGAGAGCGCGCGCGGGAGATTCGCGCTCGGCACATCATATTCCGCGCGCGAGCAGAGAGATTCACGCTCACGCATTATATTAATGTACTTTCGCGCTACAATAATGTGCTCTCGACATTTGATAGGGAAACCAATCAAATACGTGTGACTCACGGCCAATGCGTGAGAGTTGGCAAATATTTTTGTCTTCCGCGGTGTCATTTTTGGGTGGGACAAATGCGACTGTCTCCAATATTGGGGGGGACACGTCCCCCCCGGTTCCTACGCCCCTGATTTTAACGATTTCTTTAGTAACTTTTCTGGGCCGGCAAGTTTCAATCCCTTAGAAGCCTATGGAGGAGTGATCCAGCTCTCAGATTTAATCAAAAATATCTTAATTTGTGTTGCAAAGATGAACGAAAGTCTTACTGGGTTTGAACAACATGAGGGTGAGTAACAACTGACAGAATTTTCATTTTGGGGTGAACTATCCCTTTAAAAATAATACTTTGTAAAACTGCAGCCAGAGACACCTGTTGGATGTGAGTAGTGGAGTATTAAAGAAGCCAGCAGGGAGCAGCATTTCCCTCTAAACTCTTACTCACTTTTGCCCAGGGTAGAGCGGGTTGAAGAACTCTTGAGTGATATTTGCAGCGTACCATGACACTGATACCATCGTGCACAAACCTTTACAAGAGATCAAAAACATAGCCATAAAGATGAACAGATAATAGCAGAAGCTAAAGCATTCTGATGAGTGAATCTGAGATAACCTATGCATGCACCATGCAGACTATACATGCATGGTGCATGCATAGGTATAAACACATTCCAGTCGTCATTCTATAATGTTGATATTAAATATGAATGTGCTTTACCCTGCAGAAGGAAGAGTACGCCCCCGGTTCCTGCGAGTCTGCCCTTCAGGAGGTAATTCTCCCCGCCGGCCTTCGAGCACTGGATGCCGATCAGTGTCGCGACCACCGCGAACGAGCCGCAAACCACAGCCGCGATCATCAGCGCGCGCGACGCCTGGATATAACCTGCGCGCGGAGGAGGAGAGATACTGCTTTAGATATAGCTAATAATAATAACACACTGATACACGTGCTGCTGAAACACATGTTCAGTAGTGCTGAAAAAGAATTGGGAATAAAATAGGATGGACTATAAAGAATTAGCCTACAGAAAGACAGAAAATAAACAGAAGAAAGAAAGAAAGATAAATTAATTACTATAAATAAATAAATAAATAAATAAATAAATAAATAAATAAAATAAATAAATAAAGGTAGTAGGCAAGCAAACACATTAAGTCAAATAAAATTCTATGAGAACGAATAAATAAATAAACTTAAAGAAGGAAAGACCGACGAAGAAAATACATAATAAACAACACATATTAAAAACAAACGATTTGCCTTGTTCAACAGCGTTTTGGTCTATTAAATATCAAAATGTTAACTGGAAAAGAGTATGGTCAATAACAAATAAGTATTTTTTTTTATTAATAATAATAAAATTGTACAGAGGATTTACCCTGCAGGAGTTGCTTGAACGTTTCCATGTGAATATTGAAAACTTAAGTGAATTTTGTGACAATGCCAAAGAATCTGTGATTTTTTTATTTTATTTTCCAAAATGTTTTTGTTGGATGTTTCAAATTTAATTTCTAGGTTGTTTGGACCATGTATACAAATTGATGATGTAGTATTTTCTTTATACATGGCAATGTTGATTCCAAAAGTACGATGTGCTTCCTTATACAACTTTTTATTTTACTTGGAAAATATCACATTCATGTGAAAGAATGGACTAAAGCTAAGCCAATCTTTGAACATTTTATAATAGAGATTAAACAATATGGTACTACATTAAATTAAGAACAAGAAAGACCTATGAGGGTTATACTTTAATTTGTTGTAATTTTACCCCTGGCATGATCTACTTTATTTAACACATTCTTATGTATGATATTTTCTATTTGTTGGTGTATATGCATGTACAAAGCTTTGTATATTTTTTGTTGCATAAAAAAAAAGTAGTAAACAAATAAATTAAGTCAAATAAATATAAAATAATTACTGGACTTAATATTAGATAGATAGATAGATAGATAGATAGATAGAGATAGATAGATAGATAGATAGATAGATAGATAGATAGATAGATAGATAGATAGAGAAAAATAAAGAAAATGAAAGAAGAATAGCCTGACAAAGACAATATACGATATAGCAGTAAACAAATTAACAGAAACATCCAAGGAACTAAATAGAAAGAAAAAAAGATATAATTGCTCTAAAATTATTCACAAAAAAACATGCGAGCTGATGTGAGAAAATTGTCATGGTCACCAAAGTTCCCGCCTAAATAAATGCATTTCCATTGTTTATGACAGTGGTCGCTAATGAAGTTTCTCCATCTGTGATGCTGAAATGGTCAGTTTGAGAGGTGTTTATACCGGACAGGGCGAGCAGAGAGGGGAACTCGCGGCAGTTGTGCACTCCGGTCGAGTCCGTGGCGCAGGACATCCACAGGTTCTCGTACAGGGTGGAGGTGGTGATCACTGTCCCGTCCAACGACGACACTTTCCAGTAGCGGTTCGGGATTGCGATGCCAACCATGACCCAACTCACAAAGCCCAGAAATAAAGCTACGACTTCAACAACCGGATCCATGGCTGCTTTTAATTTAGATCACACCGGCTCCAAAATCATCCACAATCAACGTCAGTATTCCTGTGGTATGTATTGCTCTGCTTTATTTAGGCTACTAGTTAGGCTATGCTTTGCTGAGAAATGATTTGGCTATTTATTTCCAGGTGTTGTTGAGTTCGCGAGCTGAGCCAGTATTCCCATGGAGAGCGAGATTACACCAGTGTGACACTCAAAACGTGTTGTTAAAAGCAGCGGTCATATATCGACTCTGTTTGCCCTCCCTCCTGTCCTGCTTTTGCATTTTACACCCCGAAACTCAACAGCTGGTTATCACTAAAGTCCAATGGTCGTGGCCCGACCTTCACTGGAAAATTATGCATCCGTTATGCATATGGACTCAAACACATTGCACTCTGTAAAATGTGATTAGTTGACAATGTGAGGAAACCCGTTGCCACTGAAAAGTAAATAAGCTTCACTCCAGTTTTAAATATAGCCTATGTGTTGGGTTGCCTATATCTAAAATAGTCACACTATATAGCCTCCAGTTCAAAAGTTTGGGAATGGTAAGTTTCTGGTATCACTTTAGTTTAGGGTCCAGTTCTCATTAGGTTGCTTATTAACATGCATATTACTAAGATATTGGTTGTTTATTAGTAGGCCTACTTCTAAAACTCATAATAATGCATGTTTCAATCCTACCCAATACCTAGATTTAGCAACTACCTTACTAACTATTACTAAGCAATTAGCAGTTTATTGAGGCAGATCATATAGTTTTTGGACCCTAATTGGACCCTATAATCTAAAGTGTGTCCAAGTTTAAATATATATATATATATATATATATATATATATATATATATATATATATATATATATATATATATATATATATATATATATATATCTTATACTCACCATTGTTGCTTTAATTTGATTAAAAACACGGTAATACTGTAAAAATATTTCTATTTTAATATATTTTCATCAGTCTTCAGTGTCACATGATCCTGCAGAAATCATTATTCTATTTACAGCTCAAGAAGAGTATTGACTTCGTTAATAAAAAACTGCAGCGAGCAGCTTATTTCTCGTGCTCGCAGCCTCAAAGAAGTTGAAAATATATTTCCAGCTATACATCTGCTGCTGAGAGTGGCATTTAGATGAATATGTAAATATGTTCCGCATGCTTTCATCTCTCAATAAAAACCTGCACACATCAAAATGACAGCGGTGAGAAAACAGTTAAGAAAGCATCTGATCATAGCGAAGTGGAGCCTATGTATTTACAAAAGCTCTGCAATTCATCGGCATGTTAAAAGATTGTTATATATATTATAAATATATATATATTTTTTGAGACTATATATAGATGGCTATGTGAGACTTTTAAATAATCCCTTTTCTTTGCATGCCACATTGACATTAGCTGTTTCAGCATTATCCTGAACATTGTACAAGCATTCGTTTCACGCTTCACATCTTTTTGATTTTACCCATAGACAGTATAAGAAGTGGACAGAGCCATCTCATTGGAACTCAGTTGAGACAGTTGAAGCCCATTTTTAGCGATTTTTGAGCACTTCCGTTCCTGACGCGCAGACTCAAACCGACTCAAACTAAGCTTGATGACGTGAGCAACCTGTCTGACAGACGTTAATCTTCTAGTAGCTGTGCGTGAAAATTGCCAACGTTAATCTTGCAGAGACGGGGAACTTGAGCAAAGAGTTCTTTGGCGTGAGTGAGCAGGAGTATTTTGTCCCGTTGCTTTTATGGACTCATTATCTATGGGCTTCTCCCTTGACGGGATGTCCGCCCGATTGCCTGCGAGCTTCTCCTCCTGTCTGTACGGTCATTTCTGTACAGCGCAACAGAGAGTCGAGTGGTTATGACGCAGTCGTTAGCCTATTTTTACAAAAACTGTTTCTAAGGGGCCATAATGTAACATAGAAGGTAATGGAGCCCTTTATACATTGTCGTGTTTCTTTAGAAATAAATAATGGACGAATGGAGTCTTTAAACGCCTCAGATGTAAAGTTATTCGCCGTCAAAGTGACGCCAAAATGAATGGAAGTCAATGGAAATGCTAACGCAAGTGAAGTTCTGCTACAAGATGGCGGCACCCGGCCGACTTCAACTTCCGGTCGATGGATTACCCCTTGATTTTACCGGCAAAACCGTCCCGAGTCCTTCACATAAAAATCAGTTTACAGGCATTCATAGACAAGGAAGGTCTCATTTTTTATATTTCGTTACGAGCTGTTCACACATAGAAAATAAAGTGTGATTAATACATGAAAATTCTGACAAATAGCCAGTTTAAAACATGCAGTGACTACTCCAATTTTTTGTAATTCTTTCACACGTTAACCTGGCTGGCCTAATAATAATAGATAGTTTTAGTGGATTTTAATAGGCTAACCAGAAGTTTAGTCAAATGTTTTGGATCTTTTCTAAAAGGACACTATCAAAAGAGGAAAAATGCTGGGAACTACTTGGTGCAGTGATTAAATGCACAACTGAAGAAGCTGTTGAGAGTGTTTATCTATACAGCCTTTGTCACTATAGTCTCATTATCAGTCTCTCTGCTTCAGATATCCTAATATATATATATACACTCACCTAAAGGATTATTGAACACCTGTTCAATTTCTCATTAATGCAATTATCTAATCAACCAATCACATGGCAGTCCTAAATGCATTTAGGGGTGTGGTCCTGGTCAAGACAATCTCCTGAACTCCAAACTGAATGTTAGAATGGGAAAGAAAGGTAATTTAAGCAATTTTGAGCGTGGCATGGTTGTTGGTGCCAGACGGGCCGGTCTGAGTATTTCACAATCTGCTCAGTTACTGGGATTTTCACGCACAACCATTTCTAGGGTTTACAAAGAATGGTGTGAAAAGAAAAAAACATCCAGTATGCGGCAGTCCTGTGGGAGAAAATGCCTTGTTGATGCTAGAGGTCAGAGGAGAATGGGCCGACTGATTCAAGCTGATAGAAGAGCAACTTTGACTGAAATAACCACTCGTTACAACCGAGGTATGCAGCAAAGCATTTGTGAAGCCACAACACACACAACCTTGAGGCGGATGGGCTACAACAGCAGAAGACCCCACCGGGTACCACTCATCTCCACTACAAATAGGAAAAAGAGGCTACAATTTGCAAGAGCTCACCAAAATTGGACAGTTGAAGACTGGAAAAATGTTGCCTGGTCTGATGAGTCTCGATTTCTGTTGAGACATTCAGATGGTAGAGTCAGAATTTGGCGTTTATGAGAACATGGATCCATCATGCCTTGTTACCACTGTGCAGGCTGTGGTGGTGGTGGTGTAATGGTGTGAGGGATGTTTTCTTGGCACACTTTAGGCCCCTTAGTGCCAATTGGGCATCGTTTAAATGCCACGGCCTACCTGAGCATTGTTTCTGACCATGTCCATCCCTTTATGGCCACCATGTACCCATCCTCTGATGGCTACTTCCAGCAGGATAATGCATCATGTCACAAAGCTCGAATCATTTCAAATTGGTTTCTTGATCATGACAATGAGTTCACTGTATAGTAAAATGGCCCCACAGTCACCAGATCTCAACCCAATAGAGCATCTTTGGGATGTGGTGGAACGGGAGCTTCGTGCCCTGGATGTGCATCCCACAAATCTCCATCAACTGCAAGATGCTATCCTATCAATATGGGCCAACATTTCTAAAGAATGCTTTCAGCCCTTGTTGAATCAATGCCACGTAGAATTAAGGCAGTTCTGAAGGTGAAAGGGGGTCAAACACAGTATTAGTAGGTGTTCCTAATAATCCTTTAGGTGAGTGTATATTAATCAGCTGGCTAACAGACCAGTACACCACAGTCACTAAACCTTCAGGAATCTACCTTCCTTTTTTAGTTTATACAGGGTTCACTGAACACTGAAATGCTTGTGAGGAGACCTAAACACACAGAAGGAAGACATTTTACATACAATCAGGTAAATAAAAAATAAGGTAACTCATAATTACATGATTAAGTATACCCTGTCCCTATTAAAAAAGACAAAATCTACAATGTAATGCACATTATCTACAACATATTAAACGAATATATTAAAAAGAATTACTATAACCACAGGCAATGTTTTTATCAACACATTTAAACAAATATTGCCTTATTCCTGCCACACACCTACATCAATGTCTCCGATTAAGTGTGTCAACATTCACAAGAATAGGATTTAGTCAATGATGATATCACAGAAATGCCTACAAAAAGACTAACATGTTTAAATAAAGCAAATGACAAGCAAAGCCTTCATTAATGTTTAATAGCTAAGAAGGAAAAATATCCATCTCTGGAAAAAAAAAAGATAATGTTAACAAAATATGACACAGCAGAGGCTGAAGTTCATGTAGCAATAAACTAAACTTTCCGTTTTATTGTGAAATCTCTCCGAAGAACATGAAGACTATTGATTTTAAGGTCTTACTGTACGAAGACCTATAAGTGATTAACTTATTTTATTGACGTGAGACTAAGATATTCTGAGTGAATATTGCTGAAAATAGGCAAAATGGCAAACCGTATCTTGGAAGGTTAACATAATGATTTCCAAATCAATTCCTAGTAAAAGGAAATTAAGTATGTTGCAATACATAGTTTTTTTAAAATTCTGTATCATGAAAGGATTAATCAATCCATCCATCCAATTAACAATATTCTGGATTTAGACCACAATCATTTATTAGTATGTTTTAGGGCCTCCTTTTGCAGCCAACAGCATCAATTCATCTTGGGAATGACAGTCCTTCTCAGTGTCCGGAGGGATTTTGATCCTTTCTTCTTCCAGAACAGTGGACTGGTCACGATGTGATCCTCGTGGAGGAAACATTTTTCTGACTTGCTCTTCCAAAGTACCTCAATCTTGCTCAATCTTGCTCTTCCAAAGTACCTCAAACCTCAACCTGGCTAAAAAATATTTAGATCTGGTGACAGTGCAGGACATGAGAAATGTTCAACTTCAATTTCATGTTCGTCAACGTTTGTGTATTGGATGATACATGCTCCCCCTCCAGCTGAAACATTATTGAATGGTTCGGTAGTCCTTCACTCTTAGAAAAAAAAGGGTTTTATAGGGGAGTTCCCTATAAGGTACAAAAGCTAAAAGGAACTAATATGTACACTTAAAGTACTAATATGTACACTTGAGGTACTAATATGTACTTTTAAAGTACTAATATGTACCTTTAAGGTAAGTACCATTTAGGGGTAAATACAAAGATGTACCTTTTCTCTTTTGTACCTTACTGCCCCAGTTACCGCGTTGTACCTTTTTTTGGCAGTGACGCACCCATCAAGAACAGTAGAGAAAGTGATGATATACTAGGATGTTACGCATCTTTGGGGTTTCCCACACTGTCCCACGGATGTTGGAAAGACAGTGAAGGTGGACTCATCGGAGAACATGTTTCATGTTGTCCACAACCCAAGATTTGCACTGTTGAATGAATAAAACTGGCAATTGGCATGAGTGACCAAAGGTTTGGCTATAGCAGCCCGACCGTGAATATTGACTCTGTGGAGCTCCAGACCAAACGGGACAGTCGAGGGGCACGTTTAATTCTGCAGTGAGTTAGGTTTACAATCAGGAGAAGCACCTGGACATCCCTTTCAGACAGATTCCTCTTATATATACCATAGCGCTCGATACAGCACAGAGACTTGCCGTCCAGGTCACAGATAAGCCAGTGAGACGCGCACCAACAATTTATTAGGGATGCACCAAAACGAACATCTTGGCTAACCGATACTTGAAAGCTGATAACGATACATTGGCCAATAAATCTAAATCAACATTTTTATATCATGTAATATATGGACCAATGTTTCCAGCATCTTGTTGAATATATGCCACAAACTGTTCTGAAGGCAACCTTTTGGTCCAACCCGCTAACAATAAAGTGGCCGGTGAGTATGTGTATATACACACATAATACATACCTACATACTCAATGTATCAAATAGAGGATAATCGATGTTTAACTCTTACACATGTAACATGAAAATGGCGAGGACCAAAGTTAGACGGTGCTGCCGCCGTGTTGAAGCGCTTGCGATGTGATAAGAAGATTATTGTTCTATGTTTTAAAGGTCAGGTTTATGAATAGCTTGCTTGACTATGGCTATAACTTTAATTGCTCTTTTAACAAACAATAGTTTTCAAATCCCCTTAATGAAACTTTTGATAACTGGATGTTTATGGGGACCACAGAAAGAGTTCTGTCAGAAAGCAGACTTTTTGCAGGAATGCTGAATCATGTGCTATCCTCCTTCAGATCGATCTATCGTTCAGTTCAGAGCCTTCTCTAACACACCTGTACACGGCAAACGCTTTAATTCAACTCTGACAGGTGCTCTATCAGAGATCAATTATCCCTGCCAAGTTTACTGTGTTAAATGAAATTGTGCAATTGACACGCGAAAGTGTCTTTTAAATGACACCTGTGTGCCGTATAAAACCAAAGACAGACAAGATTAGCTGGTAAAAAAGTGTTTGTTTACTCAGCAGGAAGGCCGATTTCTACAAGCAGCATTGAATTGTGTGGGAACATGTCAGTGGAAAAGATGATTGTGTGTGGTGTGTGTGTGTGTGTGTGTGTGTGGAGAATCAGCTGTAGGGATATTTGTTTGCCTGTTTTACACAGAGAAAGTGTCGTGTAAATACACTTAGGCACATTTGTAGCGTGTTAACAAGGATACGAGTAAATGAAGTTTGAGCTCTGAACCCAAGATGTTGTAAATCTTTTTTATGATTCCTTTATTGTGTTGCGTGACATCAATGGGGAGCAAACTCATAGCCTACTTTTTAAATAACCAGGAAAACCTTTGCCTCTGTATTGTATGACTGATTCGAAAATGACTCTATGACTGTTTCAATCGTACTTGGATTGAGATTTTTGGATTTGCTGTAATATATATATTTTTAAATAAAAGTCAACTAAAGTTGTACAACACTAACATGGACTTTAATGGGATTAAATGATCTTTGGGAGCTTGACTTTTTAAAAATTTGTTATTTTGACATTTCAGTGAATTCGTTAGTTTTCTTTCGGTGCTGATTTTAATGTGATTGTCCCACAAACTTCAATAAATCTAAGACATGTCAAGTCAGAGACAGACAAATAAGAGTTATTTCCATTATTTGCTTTACCAGTTAATTAGTAACCCCAAATACTGTGTTATAAAATGATGTTACTGATGGCAACCATAAACCCTATCATTGTAAAGCTGAGATGTCTTAACATGTGCGTAAGTCCCTGAGATGAATAATTGTACCCAACATTAAATTGGATGCTATTATCAGCTATTATCTTAAATAAACATGTCTTACAGGGAATTTGTTACTTTCAAGGTCTGAAAGTTGTTGACTTTAATCAATGTTGGAGATACTCCCACGTCTGAGTCCCTGAGCTAATGATGCACGGAGGACAACGACTTTGTGAGTGACTATTTAACCAGCAGTTTCAGAAATTAAAGCATCATTTTTCTTTCCTTACAACGATTCCCAGATCTTTTGACTAATAAATCGAAGACTTTCCAAGTTATTTTTTACAGAGAATGCACTCAGTAAGAGCAAATAGGCAATTAAATATTTTAGAGCCATAGAAATTTCCATGCATGGAAATCACTATTTTAAAATCTCCTGCAATTTCAAGGTGTTTCATGATTGTGGGAATCTTATGCAAACATAACTTAAAACCATTATAAACCTCACTAGGCAGTCAAATTTGGCAGAATAACAGGAGATATTGGACATAAAACTGAAATAAAACCTACATTAGCCTCTCCTATAATGTGTTTTATATCTATAATTTAAGCATTTATCCCAGTACCTCTGTGATACACTGAATGAGACAGAAATAATGTTAAAAAAGACAGTTTGTGGAGCCGTTTCATACCTATACATGACAACTGCTCTCATGAACGCAGATCTGAATGTTCGCGGTGATCGTACTTGTCAAAGGTTTAATAGACACAGGAGAATTGTCATTTAGAAATAGGATCATGTGGGTGTTTGAATCGAGATTGAGATCTTTTAACAATTAATGATGCAGATCTGTGTTTCAGTACGAAATCTAGGAGCAGAAATTTTAAAAGTCATACAGAGAACACACACACACACACACACACACACACACACACACACACACACACACACACACACACACACACACACACACACACACACACACACACACACACGTCACAGTTAACAGCACATGTAAACCGACGCGTGATAATCTTTGCTGACAATGAAGACATGTAAGAAAATGAATAACAAGGTTGACCCTGGTCACGCGTGACACTTCCAAATTAAACCAGACAAATAATGTGTATACACCGGATCACTTTAGTAAGCACACATTTTAATTCTTTAACACATGTGAAGTATTACTGAAGTTTATAAAATATTGATTACCTATAGTGTAAATACAGTTATATATTAAAAAAAAATCCCAAATTGCACGCTATTACAATGCACCTCATCCATAACGGCAAATCTTTGGCAAGCATCTGTAGTTGAATTGCATTAAAAAAAATTAAAGGTTTCAGAGGACATAGTTTTTTAGTTTATTCCAACCCCTATTTTCCATACCTACCAAAAAGAGCTGGGGAGCAAAGAAAACCTAGGTAAAATATGGTCACTTTATTATGAGAGTCATGGCAGAATAATACAAAATAAAAAAGGGGGAGGCTTCCTTATGGTTTGATGTAATTATATGATTTTATGAAATCATTAAGTCTCTTTTCTTAAGAGGAAAGGAATCAAAGTACGCTTCTCAGGAACTCCATATTAGGACTTTGCACCTTTGGACACGGCCAAACCAATAAGACCAGCCAATCCGGCCACACCTAACCCGATACCGCCAACGATCGCCATGCCAACTAAGCCATCTGAAAAGAACGGAAAAAAAGAGGGATCACTTCTCTGCTGAGATTTCCTCACTGCTGCCTTTGGTGTTGCTGTTATCACTTAACAGATATTAACAGATTGAGTATGTTTACATGTGCATCAAATTGTGCTGGAGGTCTATATTTATTTATGTTTATACAGATATCAGAATATTCATACATGGTTGTTGTAAGCTCATTGTAAGCAGTGTTGAGGATAACGCATTACAAGTAACTCGAGTTATGTAATCGGATTACTTTTTTCAAGTAACTACTAGTAAAGTAACGCTTTACTTTTGATTTTACAAGAAAATATCTGAATTTTACTTTTTCAAATGCATAAATCAAGTTACTTTGTTTTCACATTTGACTGACAGATTTTCTGTCCACAATTTGAGTGATATTGTGAGTAAGTGCAGAGGCATTGTGTGTGAACATGATGGTTATTGTAGCTCTGGACTAAACGTGAGCAAGCACTCATCTCACTTGCACAAAAACAGATTCAGTATTCCTCATACTGAATATTACACAAACCTGCAAAAATGTTGAATTAAACAAATATGCTTTTTGTATTTAATCTCACTTTAATAACTTCGATGCTCAACACATCCATATTAAAAAGCAAAAACAATCTGCAGTCCATAACGGCAGCACAGCTGAAAGGTTTGTTTGAGTTGCATTTCCTTCAGCCCGAAGATTAATCATTTCACTTTTGGTGTGAAAAGTCCTTTAATTTTGCAAAAATATAATTTTTTTTGTTATTTATAAAAAAAAAATTTATAAAGCAAGTCCAGCCCAGCCCATATGATGAAAAAGTAACGCAAATGTAATGTAACCAATTACTTTCAATAAAAAGTAACTAAGTAATGCAATTAGTTACTTTCTTAGGGACTAACACAATATTGTAATACATTACTTTGAAATGTAACTTTCTCCAACACTGGTATTAAATATGACAATATACACTGCGACTGGTTATCAGTGGTCAACCGATTAATCGGACGATATTTGGCATATCGACAAAGCTTAATTTTCAGAAGCCATTTCTCTAATATTCACATGATTCTAATATGCTGATTTTCTGCTCATTAAACATTTCTTAAAATGATTAATGTTGAAATCAGTTGCACTGCTTAATATTTTTAGGGGCATCATTGCAGAGTTAAATGCATTAATTCCTTCTTTTTTTTTACTGACCACAAAGGTTTGAATGGTAGTGTATGTCACTAACTCCTATTTAATAAGGCCATTGACTTATGTTTTTCTTGACAGTCGTTGTATCTCACCTTTTCTTAGCGCATCGTTGATGAGTTTCTCCAGTTCCAGGGCCTGTTTGTTACCTGGCTCAGTCTTCAGCAGAGTACGAATGTACTTCAGTGCTTTCTCATACTCCTGAGAGAAGAAGATAAGATAGACGCAGGGTGGTAAAGAGAGCAAAACAAAGGGAGAAATATTACATTTATCCAAGTACTTTCAAAACCTGTTTCTGGAGGCCCTGAAATAAGAAACATTTCTGGACTTCTCTATTATTATTATACTGATTTCTGAAGGATCATGTGACACTGAAAATTAAGCTTTGATCACAGGAATACATTACATTTTCAAATATATGAAAATAGAAAAGTTATTTTATATTCTAATAATATTTAGCAGTTTTTACTGTATTTTTGAGCAAATAAATGCAGCATTGATAAGAAAAATAATGCATTCAATACTCAACAGTTTCGTGAGATTTACGTCTAGTACAGCTACTTCATCTGGCACTCTGATTGAATCGTTTATACATTACACTCGTTTATACAATGCGATGTGACAATAAAGTGACTAAATTGAATTTATGCAGTAAAGTCAAAGGCTTCCAGGAACACTAATTTAATTAGAGGACAAAAGATATGTGATATATAAAAAAACATTTATTAGCAGTGACGTCATCATCATCCCAGATAATAAACTGGATTTGTCTGATAAAATATGAACCCACCTTGAGTCTGTAGTTTGCAACAGCAAGGTAGAAGAGAAAATCTCTCTGGTCGTTTTTACTCGCTTGAACCAGTTCTGGTAAAAGAAAAATTAATCACTTTTTACTGAATTTGAAAACAAGAACATTACTCTCATGTCGTTCCAAACCTGTTTGAGTTTCTGTCGTCTATTGAACACAAAATAAGATATTTTACAGAATGTTGGTAACCAGACAATTGACTTCCATCAATGGCTACCATCAACTGTTTGATTACCAACATTCTTCAAAATATCTTCTTTTGTGTTCAACAGAAGAAAGAAACTCATACAGGTTTGGAACGACATGAGGGAGAGTAAATGATGACAGAATATTCATTTTTTGGTGAACTATCCCTTAACCAAAAACTAGGACTTGCTGAAGCACTGACCTTCCAAAAGCTGAATGCCTTTTACAATATCATTAGTGTATTTGCTTCTGATCAAACACCAGGCGTACTCAAAAGTGGTTTCCTTTGAAACTGGTCCTTTCACCAGCTCTGCATTATACTTCTTCTCAAACCTCTGGAAGACAGAAAAAAAATCAGATTCACTAGTTGCATCAGTGGGAGGATGATGTCAGGATCATGTGCTCCCCCTGGATGACAAACACAGACTAACTTTTATAGAAAGACTTTTACCTCCATCGTGAATATGGCAGAGAAACATCTGTTTCCATTTAAATAATAGGTCAAACGATAGGTGAAACATTAAAGTCACAAAACTAATAAAATAGGCATTTTTATCCCTTAAAGTTATAGGCTGTATAATGGTAGGTCTACTCTTACACAAGTCATTAACTTACAACAAAGTCCCTTTAAGACTGTGTATAAAGTCTTAGCTAACGATGAGTTGAGGATTCACATCAGTATGACATACGTCATGTTCATTGTTGTTGTTTTGAT
Organism: Chrosomus eos; assembly: GCA_036326025.1. NCBI lineage: Eukaryota > Metazoa > Chordata > Actinopteri > Cypriniformes > Leuciscidae > Chrosomus > Chrosomus eos. The sequence goes on along the minus strand of CM070818.1, from coordinate 9,740,284 downwards.
GCGGTATAGTAGAGCTGCGTCAACCGAAACTCCCGATTATAACCGAATATCGATGATTTTGCCACATATACAACCTTTATCGATATCATTTTGATTCGCAGTCGTTAAAGGAGAGAAAATGTGTTACCTTTAGATCTTCTGGTGCCACTACATCTGACACAACCGCCTCCATGTTCGCGGAAAAACCCAACACTACTAGCTTGCACACGAAGTTTTCAAAATAAAAGACAGTGATTATGTCATATTCCGTTTCAGCTGTAATAATTATGTCCTACCATTTTTAATAAATCATTACCCTGAATGAATAACATGCGCTTTATTTGGTACTCCAGGATCCTTAAAAATATGGTATTAATATTACTATTTTTTTAACAATCATGGTATTATTAGTGATATATTTCATTTATTATAGTCATTTTTATACGAAGCTCAAATACATAAATAAAAGCCTAAAAACTTGTACCAATGCCATCGTTTTATCTTAGTGCATGATCTATTTTCCTGACATTTTAAATATTAAACCCAGAACTTATACGAGACAGATCTATGTCGAGAAATAATTTAAAACAGGGTGAACATGTCATTGAATTGTGTATATTTAGGGTACATAAAGTTATGAAATTAGTCTTATCGAGAAAAGAGTCATTTAATTCCAAAGATGTTTATCCCGACCAGATCCCGACCCACCACCACATAATGATATTAAACACGACGATACATAATTGCACAATACAATTTGAAATGTGATGGGCATATTCATGACGTTTCGTTAAATGACAATAATGTCCATTGTTAGTAGACAAGTTAAATAATTCAACGAGAGCTAAAAAGTAAGTATTGTCTAAAAAAATGACAGGATTCTAGTTGAAAAATCCCTACTATTACTACTACTACTAGTTATTATCATAATTATTAGTTAGTAGTACGTACATACGTTACAATATTTGTATGGGTAGGCTTATTTACTTAATTGTGTGTGTGTGTTTGTTTGTTTATTGATTGATTTGGTCCATTTTAGCCATAGACATATACACGTATGTCTATGCATTTTAGCAACGTAATTATTGTGACTTTTATTATGGACAAATCATTTCCGGTAGTCATTTCAAGTCTTCCGTTAGGGGTCGCTATCTTCACGCGCCTCTGAGAGCAACTCGACACTCCGGTCACGTGGTATGACCGAGTAGGACGGCCATCTTCCCTAAAACACAAACAACAAGAGCGTACTAGACATCAACACGCAACGACCATTGGAGAGGGAGAGAGAGAGCAAAAAAACAGTAAAAACGGAACACGATTCTCGAGGAGGAGCACAGAACACAAACAACTGCACATGCATCCAAAGTGAAGATCGTAGAGTTCGACGGGGCGACTGGACAGTAAAAATCGCATCGACAGCTCCAGAAACACGGTCAGTGTCAACTGTGCGCCTCTCTCTCTCTCTCCTTGAATGTCTGAAGCGTTTAATGGCAGATGGGTGTTGCATTAAGTTTTATGCAAACTTGGAAGGGGAAGGTCAGTGTGTGTGCGAGCAGAAAATGCGCATTTGAGGCTAGCCCGTGGTTCAGTGGGATTAAACTGTGCTGGTTTAAGTAGAGAGGCTTCTGTATGTTAGGAAAGGCAATTGTGGCCGTGGGTTGAAGGCCAAGGCAAGCACCGGAGTGGAGTTTGGAGGGGAGCCGCGTGCACACTCCCCTCTCCCCGGTGCACGCGTGACGCGACGCCCCTCTAAACTCCTCCAATCCATAGAAAAACGAGGGTCTGTGTCATTCAACGGAGAAGGACATCTTGTCTGTGACAAAATAGGCGTTTTTTCTGGGCGTACGTTTGTGTTGAGAGCTGAGAGCGAGGACATGTCAAATTTGAATGGATTGAGGAATATAGTTAGTTGGTTGGTTGTGGTTATGTCCCATTTACGAACGACTCTTTCTTTCGAGTCGGTTCTTTTCAGTGATTATGTTGAACCGATTCACGGAACGGGTCTAAGCGATTGGTTGGTTCTTGAATCCGTTGAAGAAAGATCTGTCAGATTCGTAAAGAGTCGATAATTATAAGTGGAAATATAAATTAGTTAGAGCATTTGGAGAGAAGTTTGCCCTAAGGTTTTTTTTTTGCACGATATAAAAAAAACACGATATGCGATACTATATTGCTTTAAGTGTGTGAAATTTAAATATAGTTAATAACTGAAAACGTAACCAATTTGTCAAACTTTCACATTATATGTGGGAAAAGAAAGCATCACTTCAATTTTTTAAAAAGTGAACAGCAATGTTTCAGCATTTCATAAAAGCATGTCACAATGACATCTGACAATGTCATTTCAACATCAATGTAAAGATGAAATAAACTATTTAAATGCTAACAACTTTGTTTAACTTGATAATATATAGTTATATCAATCTGAAAACTTATTAAGAACATCCAGGTAAACAAAAACATCTGAAACTTAATATATTTATGAGCATATGACAGTTTTATCAGCATTGATCCGAAAGAAAGTTTTAATAAGTAGCGCTTTATAAAGTCAAAGCATTTTTTTTTACCAAAGTGTGTAAATTATTTTAGTTGATCAAATAATATTCAAGTTGTAATTGACTTTGTTTAATGAACTTGAACTGAATCAAGACAAACAAACTAGTGGACATTAAATTACTATAAACATCCATATTAGTAAAAACTTCTTATCAATAATAAAAAGTGAAACATGTTGTTAATGTGCATGGGTTTATTAGTGTGTGTTTGTATATAGATTGCTAAATTAGTTTTTTTATACTGTTCTTTGAATCAGATTTTCTCTTGTTTGAACCAGCTGTTATCTGGCAGCTGTTCACATGACATTGTAGTTTAGGCAATGAATTTTGAGCACTCTCAGGCATACTAATGTATTTATAATTGAGGTTTAAGTTACAGGTGTCTTTAGTTGTTCTCGGGCTGACATGCGTTCTCATGTTGTACTTTGTTTAAGAGCCCGACTCCCCCAGTGGATACTATATTCTCACCGGTTTGTTCTGTTGCTTGGATATTTCTGTTGCTATGACATCTGTGGGTGCAAATTAAATGTTTCTTTTCCATCTCCATGTTTTTCTGATTGCTTAAACTCTTCTAGTTGTGCTGTGCAGATGTCAATAATCTAGAAAGGTTTTAGCTTAAATCTAGCTGCACTTGCCCTTTCCAAAATATAGGCCTTCTGGCAAACTTCAGGGGAACTTTGCCACAAATGATTTTTAAGATAACATCATGTTTCTCCTAAGGCAGGTCTATTTAGGTTTGTTTGTGGTCACGTTTCTTAAGACAATATCTTTAAGAATATTTTTAAAAGGAGAAAGATGATTTTTATGCACGCTTGGCTTTTAAATTGATAGGATAGCTGTACTTCCCACCTTTCTGTGTTTTAATGGCAGTTATGGCTGCACGACATATAGAAGTGATAAGATGTTGCAAATGTACATATCGTAATGGCTTAGGGACTGTTCGTTATTTATTTAAGGGGCCACCGGAGGAGATTTGAGATCTGTAGTCAAAAAAGACTTGACCCTCCCTTCGCCAGCAATAATTTTTTCTATGACCCTCCAAAATGATTGTGAAAAAAGGCATGACCCTCCCCGATAATTTATTGATTACTTCTGTACTGGGCCGGGTTTCCCGACAACGATCTTAGCTCTTAAGAGTGCTCTTTACGTCCAAGGTTACGAACGTTCGCGGCAATTCCACGCGCGTTTCCCAAAAATGCACTTAACATGAACGCGCGAGAACGCGCTCTATACGTGCTACTTAAACAGGCTTTAAGCATCGCTGTCCATTCGCGAAGTGCTGAAATATAACCTTATATGGAATCGTATTCTGAACGTTTAACCTAAAAATCGTCATTTGTTGTGGATTAGAAATCAAGACAAGTCTAAAGCACCTATACAGGCGGAGGCACTGACAAAATGGCTGAAAAAAGGTAAAATGAATGTCCTTTTATAGAGGAGATAGAGCGAAACAAAGATTTTATTTTTAACAGATAATTATAATATTATCTGACTGATATTGTAGGCTACAGGACACCATACAAATAAGGAAAAACAAAACATCAGGGAGGACATTGCAAACTAACTGCAACCGCGGTGTTCAAAGATCAGGGAAGGAGGTCCGCAAGAAATGCCCAATAGGCTACATGGCTGGTTTTCGTGCACGTCAGCAAGTACTTGACAATTTTTTTTAATTCATCCCTATTTTGCACAGTTTTTAAAAAATAATTCCCACATTACTTGTTTTATGATTTTTTTTTCATTCATTTAATTTAGATGTGTATTTCTATTTTTTTTCTTCCCTTTTTAATTATTTCATTTATAAATTATTTTCAAAACACGAGTAGGCCTACAATATTAAAGTGTAGCCTACAATAAAGTACAATCAAAACCTTATATTAGGCTACTCACGTTGCACTGTAATCTGTTGTTGTAAAGATGTTCAGATAGCCATTGTTTTTTTACAACCATGACAAACGACTAAACTCCTGCTTTCTCGTCTTACTAGGGCTGTAACGATAGACCAAAATTCGGTTCATATCACGATTTTTAATTTAAAAAAAAAATCATGTTTTCGGTGCCGATGCAGTGGTGACGATGTAACATGTAAGGGTAGCGATGCCAATAAAGCTACCACAAAGAACCGGCAAAAGTAATGATTATGAATATGTCATAGCAAGGAGACATTTTGATTGTTTATTAATAAACAAGTCTTTGTCAGTGTCGGCTGCAAATATAAAGGTGATGTTGACTCGCGATCTTCGCAGTAGTGAACGCGCCAGAGAGAAATGCACATTTCATACGGATTACATAAGCAGAGAGCAGTCTGTCTGTTTTCTTTCGTTTTGAATTGTTCTGTTAAAAAGTAGACATTTCAAGCTTTCTCACCATAGGCTATAGGCCAACGCTGAGTTTCGGTTAATTTATTATTAGACGAGAGTCCAGTTCACACGCAGGCGCCTCCGTGTCATGATGATCTATTTTCTACTTAGGCCTACTTATTATTTAATAAATCCAGGCAATTGGTTGATTAAACATTGAGTAAAATTAAGATACAATTAATAAAAAACGAAATTCACTTTAAAGAAAGGCTTTGTGCATTCTGTTTGAGGTCTCTGAAAGTTTTAAAGTCACTTTCAGAGCGGTCAAATCCGGACCGTAATGGAGAACTATAACGTCGGTAACATTTTTATCCCCCTCTAAATGCGAACACGAAAAATAAAATAAAAAGAATATTTTATGTTATGTGGAGGCCGACCCTTCTTCATCCGGTGGGTATAGCCTATTACTTTTGTTTTGCGCAGCGTAGTTCATAGAATTAGCTACAAAAAAATATTTTGCCACCTAAAAGTTAAATATTTTTTGTGACAAATGCATCGCATGTGTATTTCCCTCATATTAAATATAAAACGTGTATAAATGTGTAGACTGATATTTTTCTAATGTCTGGACTCCTTTATTAAGGGAGTAGGCTATATTAAACAGACGTTTTTAAATGCATTTTCTGAGAATTTATATTTCAAGTTTTGACTGCAAATGTCACGTCCATAACGCTAGAATTGCCCAAGTTTAAAGAATTTATCCTCAACTAGTTTTTTTGGTGTAGGCCTATACGTAAATGTTAAGTTTCAAATGTAATTTAAAAATGTGGTAGCCCTACGTCACATCTCACGCACTGTTATGGTGGCAATTTCAGTCGATTTACTCACTAACATTGTTGTGGAAACACAATAAGAATGGAAACTAAAATATGTTAGTATCGTGCAGCGCACATTATATCAGCTGCAGTTCTGGCGCCTCAGTCCCAATACTGTAAAACTCGACGTACATTCACATCACATGTTAATGCAGCGGTAGAGCTACACTCACAGGACACTGACCTTATTCGCAATCACAAAAGTTTATTATTTGCTCGTGCTTTAAAGCTTTGCCGGGTAAACATTTAATTGGCCTTCTTCTGTAATGCACTTTTTCTGAGCGCGTACTGAAGTGCGCGCGCTGTCAAACAGCGCCAAACTGGATTTTTGTTGGGTCAGACCATCTGATAGGGAAGGGGGTCGAGAGCGAGAGAGCTACATGGAGCTACATGGAAAAAATATGCGCCAAACAAGCCACTTGAAATGTTGCTGTTTTCATGAATACAAAAGTTGGGTGACCCTCCCCCTAGACTAAAAAAAAGTTGGATGACCCTCCCCTCAACAAAGAAAAAAAAGACATGACCCTCCCCTATTTTCCTCCGGTGGCCCTTTCCATAAATACCGAACGGTCCCTTATGATAACTGAATATTTTTAATACTTAAAAAGAAAAGTCTGAAATCAGAAAAAAAATATGTTCATCTTATAAAGCGATCCAGTCTATTCAGAAAATTTTGACTAAACAGCTCAATTCATACTAGTTTACGATCTCTTTATGAACTTTTTGAAACGTCAAAGTGTCAGTTGTGTAGCTGTCAATGGAGGGACAGAAAGCTCTCAGATTTCATCAAAAAGATCTTCATTTGTGTTCTGAACATGAACGAATGTCTTACGAGTTTGGAACGACATGAGAGCGTAATGACAGGATTTTAATTTTTGGGTGAACTATCCCTAAAATGACTAAAGGCCAATTTATACTTCTGCGTCGGGTGCGCGCGGTAGGTACGGCGTAGCATACGCACAGACGCGTTCCATGCGGCGCACCCTTCGTCGTAACCTGACGCGCACCTCCTCAAAAATGTAACTACACGTCGCGGCAACGCGGACCGCAAGATCTGTGATTGGTCGGCTTGGTAGCATCGCGTTTCCTCCTACACATTTCCGGCGTGTTCTTCTGCACCGCCCGCCATTTTTAAATTCTAAGTACAGTGAAACTGTTAAAAAAACCTCGATAACCTCCAACCTCGATAACCTCCAACTCCAACGTGATCCGCTCTCTATCAATCGCCATTGCTTGTAGTAACCTAAACTCAAAACAGTCGCGAGGAATCTTCTTCTTCTCTAGGAACCGCGCGGAATCTAAACACAGTGGAACATTAAAACCCTCCGCCGCCAACTAGTGTTTCGGCGCTGTACTGCAGAGCAACGCAGACCTAAGCTGTGTCTGAAATCGCTCCCTATCCACTATATAGTGCACTATATCGGGTGTCGGCCATTTTGTAGTGGTGTCCGAATTCTGAGTGAACGACATCATTCCCTACATTCATTCCCTACTTTTACCCACAATCCTCTCTGAATTTGAGTGTACATTCGATGTACACTTGCTGAAGCACTATTTCCCACAATCCAATGCGGAGAGAACTGAGAGAGCAAATTTAAACCAGAGATTACATTACAGCTATCTTATTCCTGCTAATTTTAGTTTTCTATTAATCATTACTTGAATATAACATATAAAAACATTGAGACAATATTATATAGATGAATTGTAAAATTAAATTATATTTATATCGTTTTTTTTTTATTAAAATATATTATTTAGGCATTAACACAATTTAATGTGTTTTACTAATGTGTGTTTATAATCTGTGGCATTGTTAACTCGTTAAACTGTAAAGGGAGAGATGATAATTTGATGGATGATTTAAAAATATCCGTTATGGTCGTTAGGAAGCGTATTCATTCGAATATAATAACGGTCGCCTGAGGGCGCTCAAGGACCACGTCATCCACGTGAGCGTGAGAGTTACAATTTCAGTCGATAAAACTACAAAGCTGGCACTGACTAAGGTATATATAATTACAAAATAAAGTCATTATGATTGTTATCGTTGTTAATATTATTTTATAAAGTAAGTAACGTAAGATAAAAAGAGTTTTATCAGTACATGTGACGAAGCCTTTTCTGCGACAGCTCTAACTCTCCGACGCACAGTGTAAACGTCAGCGTCCGAATTCACTCACTTCATTTCGTTCACTCCTTGCAGATATAGTGCACTCAACTGCCATTCACTATATAGGGATTAGTGAAGGAGTGAACGAGTGAGGGATTTCAGACACAGCTCTAAACGCAGAAGTATAAATGCTCACGACGGCATCGCCTACGTGCGTAGCCTACGCCCTACACTACGGCGTACACTCGACGTAGAAGTATAAATTGGCCTTAATCAGTTGAGAGAGAAAGCGTGCATGTAATAATATATTGGTTCTGGGCAGCTCTTAAAGTGACAGCAGCCTAATAAACCTGCTTATATATGTTTAATTCATACAGTGAAGACTAAGCAGTGTTTTATTTTTGCATTCTTATTATTTAATGTCTGTTGTTGTTAAATAAAGCAAATGTAGCTAGGTTTACATTGATGTTAAAATCACTGACTTTTAATGTAATTTTACATAAATTGTGAAAACATAGGATGGTTATCATTTTCAGTTTTTTATATATATTTATATATCATTTAAATGTATTTTACACGACCCATTATTAAATCGCAATAGCGAATATCACTTTTTTTTAATATCTTTTAGCCCTAGCTTCTGTTATTGTACTTGCATTTAGTCCACAATATTGAAAGTTTTGTTGTTTCTCCTGCAGGTAAAGGAGGGAGAGGTTTTGTCAGCGTGAGGAGAGGGTCACCAGCTGGGACCTGGTCCACACAGCATTGCCAGTACAACAGGAAGAGTTATAAAGACACACACACAGATAGAGAAAGAGAGAAGATTATTGTGGTCATAACTGCTTCTGGCAGCTGTATTATCAACACATTAGTCTCTTTTTTTTGTTTGTTAGTCTTTTGTTCGTTCCCTGCAGTCAATCGACTTTAGACGTCAGTATCAAAGCTCTGCAGGTTTTGCAGTCCTACAGGTATTACTAATTTTAGAGGATTTTCGTTCATTGTTTTGGTTCTCCAGTTGTTTTTATTTGTTTGTTTTCATCGGCTGTGAACGAGAGCTCTTACCATCTCTGACCTTTTGTATTTCTACTCTCCTGCACACACATCCTGAATAAGGCAGCTATAACCCTTCTCTCTCTTAAGTTGGCTACTCTGAAACACACACACACACACACACACACACCTTTCAGACCTCTCACCCAGACCTGGTCCAGCCTAGTCTTGCCTGCGCCACTCCCCTGGACAGGGTAAGAATAACAAATGAATGGCTGTGTTTACACACACACACACATATATAAATATGTCTTGCAGTTGTGTGTGCATTATCAGGGCTCCAGACTGCGACCATTTTTCTTGCTTTTGCGACTAAATTTTGTATTGCCCTACTGATAAGAGCTGCCATCTGTTGCATATAAAAACATAAAATGGCAAACGAAACTAAAGTGGCTCGCACACAGTCTTCACTCAGACACGCGCTTCAATCCGTTGTGGAGAGTCTCTATATTCCAGGGCTCTCAAGTGTCACGCTATGAGTGTGACAGTCACTCATTTCGGTCTTTTACCACGCACTCCCGCCACACATTGTATTTCTCACTCGGAAAAACTATTTATAATATATATAATATGCCGCAGCACCCAAAATTTCTCTGGCCGCGCAGCTCTCATTATGAAACCGGCAGGAATCAAGCGCGTCTTCCCTGGAGTTCTTAGTCGATCCCGCCACTTATCAGCCAATCAAAAAAAAGAAATTGGCTACACAATAGCCAATCAGAAAATAGCACTATTGTATGGGTAAGATTTAATGCTACAACCAATGAAAAAAAAGCATATCCTGGAATTGTTCACTTGAGTCTGTTACAACATATTTCGTTCTCCGGCCCCTTATTTTGCCTCAGTTTCATGAACTGGGCCCAATTCCAAGTTAATTAATTAGCCCTGGTGTATTAGCTCGGAGTCGGACCAATATTAGACAGCGCAGAACAGGTTTACTCGCTGGCCGATCTCGAACATGTGATATTGTTACTACATCGTGCTGGGAGATCCAGTGAGAAAGCTTTTAAATTCGCTGCAGTATTCATAAGAGCGCTGTAAGATATAGTGGGAAGCATTCAGATTCAGTGCTGAATTCTCTGTTATAAATCGGCCAACAATCGGTATCTGCCGATAAAAGCAATTATTTTCACTATCTGCCATCGGCCGATTTTCAAAAACAGCCGATGATCAGTGCCGATTATATCCTGCCAATCAAAAGGGTGCGGTAAAACATGACCGAATAAACAAATTCACACTGTGTGTGAAGAAAATCTCGTGTTGAGTTAGTTAAGGCAAGTTAATGCGAAAATAACACATTAACGGCAACATAAAAGCAGGCTCTATTTGACCCTATGAATCACCAGTAGTTCAAGCCAGGGTTGCCAGATCTGCAGTTTTTCCCTATACTTATTTGTACTGCGCCTCTCACCCATAATTGCAAAAATCTCTGTGCTTTGTTACTTCTAAAAAGAATGTGTCATCTTTCAAATTCTGTCCATTTTATCACAAAATTCAAACAATAAATGCTGGTGTTTTGACGCTCTTAAATATGACGTGACAGATCGCTGTAGCGCCACTGTATTGCGAGTCTATTCTTCCACTTTAATACAAATGATATCTAGAAAAACGTGCATGAATATCAGAAAGTAAGATGAAAGTTACAGTAAAACTTACTGAAATCCTTATGTCTCATGTAATCAGTGTTTCAACTGGAAAGTCACTTAATGTTGCATTTACCTCAAGAAAGTCATCCGTTTGTTAGTTAGCTTTAAAAAAAAATAGAGCGGAGCCTATTTAGTGTTAATTATGTATGTTTGAATGCATTTGACAGTGTTTATGAAAACTACCGTATGTGTAACTGAGTTTTATACAAACATTTCAGCTTTAATTTGAGTGTAAATAATATTTCTGGAAATAAATAGCAGTTGAATATAATAGCTCTGTTGTCAATTTTAACCTCTAATATTATAGTGTACCAAATAAGAGGGTTCTGTATAGTTTGCAGAATTATTTGGGAGTGATTTTTTTTATTATTATTTTTTTTATCCATATTCTGAATAATTGGCTATCGGTATTGGCTGAGAAATTTCATATAATTTCTAGTTATAAACCATAGATATCAGATCAAACAGCGCTGACGTGGAAACCAAGAGAAACATAGTGCCATGAGCGAACAAGTTATTCTATTCTTTTTCACAAATCACCAACATCCCCAATGCATTTAATCTAGTACCTGTAACCATGGTATTGTGGCAGAAATAGTTGAATATTTTTTTTTTACATTTTTCAGGGATCATACATCCTTTTGAGAGTGAAATTCAAGCACTTTTTACAAGGAGTTTCAAGCGCTTCTCACTTTTTCCAGCACTTCAAAGCTGTCAATATTATCCAATTTAAATGTTATTTTTAATGTGATGACCAAAAATGTAAAAAAAAATATTTAAAGTTTTCCTTATAAAATTAAGTTTTTAAATGTTACTGTCTTTAATTTAAAAAAAATGTATGTGCATCTCAACTCAAGCTCAGTTCTTTACTGTCAAATGTGCATTTCCAAGAAATAAACATGTAATATATTTAGTTACTTTACTTATTAATGCAAAAACATCCCCCAGCACTACCAAATCAGGTTCTGGCGCTACCATCTGTTGAACTTAGTGGCACCGGTGCCACTTTTTCTCAAATGTTAATCTGGAGCCCTGAGAATGTCAGTGCACACACTGCAATCAATGTAATAAAATAATCTGTGTGTACTAATGACGGGAAGTGTGCTTGCAAAATATTTGAGTTGGTTGTATGCTCATGTTCAGGTTTTTTTGTTTGTAGACTTTCACCTCCGAGAAGGAAGGAAGAATATGACTGCTGAAACACTTAACTTTGGCCCAGAATGGTAAAATCCCTTTCTTTCTATTTCATTGTCTTCTCTTATTGCCAGATCTCTGCTTTTCTCCCTCCCTGGTCTTTGTTCTCTTAATATTAAATTGTTTTCAACATTGATATTAATAAGGAATGTTTTTTTTTGAGCACCAGCATATTGAGCTGGAATCAAGATAATCTGACCATCATTTTTACATCTTGGGTTTCTTTGTTTAAAATGTTTTAAAAAATCTACTGTTTTCTTTCAAGGTTAAAATTATAGTTTGAATACCAGATTTTCAATGTGGACTTTTGAATCGCACTGGACTGAATCTGAATATCTATAAAGAGAGATGTACTGCAATACAATGTGCAAAAAAAAAAAAAACCCAGTATAAAATAATTTATAGTAATACTTTTAAATATATTTTTCTATTCAAAACCAGTGACCTTCAAAACTACCACTTAGCATGCTATGAGCGAATCATAATATCTTAGAATAATAATCTAAACTATCTTCCCCAGCATTTCTCTCTCTCTCTCAATCTCTCTCTCTCTCAATCTCTTTCTCTCTCTCATCCTCCAATTCTCTCTCTCTCTCTCTCTCTCTTCTCCTCTCTCTCTCTCTCTCTCTCTCTCTCCTCTCATCACACACATCACATCAATGTAAAAATGCTGCTCAAGATGTTAATTTGTTGGTTCTTTTTAAATCATTGGTAGAATTTAGGGTTGCTATTGAATTTGCATATTATAAACAAATTGATAATGTACCTTTTTTTACAATGAGGTGGGGCGTGAGAGATGCTTTAGTGACAATTAGTCAGTTTGGAAATTTGTTTTTTTTAATTGGTAAAATTACCAATTAGACTTGTATTTTATATTTTTTATTTTATGTGTGTGTTTTGTATATTAGCTCTGTAATGTTTTGAAGAATGGGGTAAATTAAAAGGGTTTTAAAAGTCAAAGTCTCTCTCCCTCTCTCTCTCCTCTCTCCTCTCTCCTCTCTCTCTCTCTCTCTCTCTCTCTCTCTCTCTCTCTCTCTCTCTCTCTCTCTCTCTCTCTCTCTCCCTCCCTCCTCCCCTGTTTCCCAGCCCCCTTCTCTCCCTGTATCTCCTCTTGGCACACACTAAATGATTATGCAGAAATTAAACCGTTAGGCGTGGTTCTCTGCTGAACTAAGGCTCTTCTGTGCATAGTTGGTCCTCGGCCAACAAAAGTAAATTCCTGGGTTTGACATGTACAATGCAGGGGTGGTATGTTTCCTCAAAGCCTTCTTCATCAGCTTATCTCGGCAGGGTAGTATTTATGTAAAGTTTACAAAGCTCTGCAACCCCTTTTCCACCGACAAGGTGCCTCAGCCGGTGCCGTTTCACGTGTTTCCCGTCCACCGCTGAGAAGTGGTTTCAGGCAGGAAAAACAACTTTGCGCTGGCCTCTAAAAGCTGCTGGGTTTAAATCAGGAACGTCAGATGCTGGAGTCGGGATAGTGTCAGCACTGAGTAAAGTTGTCAAAACAAAACCTCTGGTGAGACTGACACACAACAAAACCTCTCCAGCCACTTGATTGTCCAGTTTTTCTAAAATTAGATATTACAAAATATTTACTATAGTTCAAAAGTTTGGTGTCGTTTTTTTTTGTGTGCTTACCGAGGCTTTTCCAGCGAAAATAGTATTATCATCATGAAATAATATTACAATTTAAATGATCTGTTTTCTGCTTTAATATATTTTAAAATGTAATTTATTCCTGTGATGCAAAGCTAAATTTCCCGCATCATTACTCCAGTGTCACATGATCCTTCAGAAATCATTCTGATATGCTGATTTGCTGCTCAAGAAACTTATTATCAATGTTAAAAACAAAAGTGCTGCTTTGATTTTGTGGAAAATATGATTAAAACAAATGTCAGGATACTTTGATGAATAGAAAGTTCAAAAGCATTTATTTGAAATATTTTATAACATCATAAAAGTCTTTACGTTTCTTTCAAGTTTTTGGTTGGTAGTGCTTGTTTGAATCGTTTGGTATTTTTGCATTAGGTGTAAAATCTAACAGTAACTAAATGCAGCTCATAAAAAATATTCTAAATTATATTAGTTTGTTTTTAAAATATCTCAATCACAAACAGAGCAACACAGTGTTAAGAGTTATGTGATAATGTAGTCACTTGTCAGAGTTCGCTTGTTAAAAGTGAAAACACTGACCAGTTTCCACTGTTCAAGCTTCAGCACCACATCAGTTGAAAATGGGTGTGCGAGATCCTAAATAAATCAGGACAGAGTCGGGATTGTCAGGGCCGTCCTTGGACGATAGCCAAGACTGGAGCATTTCTCAATGGTGCTTCCAGATTGTTGCTGTTGAACCTCTTTTGATCAGATTTGTATCTCTCTCTTTCTCAGGCTTCGAGCACTTTCCAGTGGAGGCAGTGTGTCTTCCCCTCCTGCCTCTCCTGCTATGCCAAAGTACAAGTTGGCCGAGTACCGTTACGGCCGAGAGGAGATGCTAGCACTTTATGTCAAAGACAACAAGGTGGGGAAATGCTTGAAACAAGTCTTGTTTTTGTTAGCATAGTTTGGTGATATCCCAGCATTCAGTGTGCCGTGATTGTGCTTGCATCTTTAGCTCATGACATGACAAGTCTGAATATCATAGTAAGGTTTTTTTTTGTTTTTTTTTACACAACTAAAGTTTCATCAGCTCATAATTTGATATTTTAAGGTTATTGTCACTGGTTGTTATTCATGTGTATTTGGCCGATTTAAATCAAATAACAACCATGTCAGTTTATACAAATTTTATTTTTTATAAAACAAGCATAAATTATTTTTTTCTGTGGAACTTGATTAGGATTTATCCAGCCAAATGTCTTTGTGTTCTCATCTATACAGTGAAAGTATGGAAGTAAAGATTTTAAGTCAATAATTATTTAAATTTGAGGTCTGTTCTTCACCCAACTTTTGCATTTAAAATGTAACTCAGAACTTATGGTCACATTTGCTGTGGTTCTGTGAATTTTCACGAGCAAAATCCAGTTATTTCAATAGTAATCTATGAAAATCTGAAATTTTGTGTGTGAATGTTTTCACAATGGATTCCAATTTTGCTAGTGTGACTATGACTTTAATGGGCTACTTTTATGGTATCTTGCTGTATTTTTGCTTTTTCTGGAGCTTGACAGACTCTGTTTTCTTCACTTACATTGAATGGAAAAGAGCAGTCTGGACATTTAGCTAAATAAGTTTTTTTTGTTTCACAGAAAAAGAAGTAATACAAAGTAATTTGAGTGAAATCAGAATAAGTTGATCACACAATTTTCGGATGAACAGTTTATGTTAGTAGATTTCCGTTGCTTGATATGATAATGCACTATAAGAGTGACTAGCAAGGTTTTTCCTGGGTCAAAAAGGGTATTCGGTGTTGGCTGATGAACACGGTCATGAACATGGTACCCTACCCATGTTATCTGTGAGAGTTTGTAATATTAACTTATCCTATTTATTCATGGAACAAAAATAATCACTGTCAGGACAGATCATAAAACAAAGTGCTTAGAACTATTTTATATTTAAAAATCTGTAAATTGTGTAAAAAGTGACTGGTTTAAAAAGTTAGTAATTTCTATGGTTATCGCTTTCAGTCAGATTCAATCACGCATTTAAAGAGGTTGTAAATCCAGAAACTTTGCAATGTGTATTTGGCAGCATGAAAAATATATATTATATACAGAAAGCGAGCAAAGATCGATGCCCTAATAATCACCGAAGCTGTCATTTACATAGCGAGGTACACAAAGCTGCACTCTTGTGAAAATTCCCATTATAATAAAATAAGCTGTCTACGCTGTATGCACCGGCCATAAATATTTGTTACTGGCCATGAAACCGTTATAAAATTGGCAAGTCGTAAAGTTTCGCGGCGATGCAGCACCGGGCCGTCAACTTTCCCGAGCGGCATTCATCTTTGTTCACGTTCATGTTCTCACAACATTACATTGTTACAATTCATAAAAATATTACCGACCAACTGCTGATTGACAGTTTCATATACTTAGCAGTGCCAATCATTACTCGCATTTGGTGTTAATTTTAGGCCTTGGTTATAACGAAAAGATTCGTGAGCGTGCAGAACTCTCGCTGAACAAAATCTCTGTCGTTTTGAGAACTGTTGAGTGGATTCTGACTAACTTAAACACATCTGATTGGCCATTACTTTCACATGATCCACAGATATGTCTGTGATTGGCTTCAATCCTGAACAAAAATTGTGGAATTTAAGTATTTTCAATGCAGGAAAAACCCCCTTTTAGACATTTATTTTTTATGTTTGTAAAAGTCAGCATTTTTGTATGCTGTTGAACAACTTCTCTAACCTGTTCTTACTGTCACTTAATGGACGTCTTTAGTGGAGTTCACATGGCCTGAGGTTTAACACAGTGTGTCAAGTACATGTTTCTACTGGTCGACTTGAATATGCAAAAAATGTCTTGCCAGTACTGACACAAGTCATAAAGTTTTCCATGGGCAACTGCAACAAAAATAGACTGTAGAGACTTAGGATAATCATTTACCATAGTTTATTTTGTTGCAGAAGAAATATTCAGTGTCCACTGACCAGGTATATTTATTTGATGTAAATACTTTTTAATGTTTGTTTAATGTTGTGTTTTGTCCACTCAAGTCTCTATGTAAGACTAGTATTAGGGATGTCAATTTTCTCAAATTCCCATGATCGATCGTCGTTTAAATTAACGAGCAATTAATCGTTAGCCTTAATACTGCAATATGCGTTCGCTGGCTCAGATGTGCTGACGCGCTCTTCCAGGAACAACGCACTGAAAACGTTAGAAACCCAATGAATTCTTCAAAGTGTTTAAAAGTGAAAAATATTTATCGGCACAATAAGCATCAAATCAGCATATCAGAATGATTTCTGAAGGATCATGTGACACTGAAGAGTAATGATGCTGAAAATTCAGCTTTGCATAAATGGTTCTTTTAAGGTGTAATAATATTACTGTTTTTACTCTATTTTTTGGAAATGCAGCCTTGGTGAGCATCAGAAAATTCTTTCAAAAACATAAATAAACACATCCACCCCAAACGTTTGAACAATGTAATGTACACTTCTCAAACAGCCTTAAGGAAAGGCCCTTTTGTCAATTGATTCAGTTGCTCACTTCGTGTGGTGTTCCCTCGATGCAGTGTCCTTTGAATTTTGCTCAAAATCCGCTGTACCAAATATTTGAGAAGGGTTAAACCTGACTCGGATAAGCACAGTGCAAACCTTTCATGTTTCTCTGTCCAGCAAGTGTGAATTGACTGTGTGTTTGTTTGTAGGTCCCTGAAGAAATGCAGGATAAGGAGTTTGCTACTATTCTGCAGGATGAGCCTCAACAGCCACTGGCACTGTTGGCTCTCACTGAAGAGGAGCAGGTGAGAAGTGCACACTTACACGTCTGGCGTGTTGAGCTTCGGGCTGATTAGACATGCATCGCACACACTATCCTGTGAAAGTAATCCGAGGTGGGGAGGACACATTTTACAGAAGTTGTGTGTACACACACACACACACACACTAGAGGTGTGCACGTATATTAGAATTGTTGAATATTCAATCTGTAATTATTATTCTAAAAATAAAAAACTATTCGAATTTTACAACGTTGCTTAGGTGGCTGTAAATGCAGTGAATCCGTGATAAATCCCAAGCACTAACTCAGTTATAATTAAATGCACTGGGTGGAGCGTGTTAACAAGTTGTGTGTGTATTTGATGACATAATGTTGTCGCCTGCCTTGCGAAGTTTGGAATTACTTTAAAATTATAAGGGATGCACGAATGATCGGCAACCGAAATTATTCGTCCGAAAATAGCAAAAAAAGCACTTTCGGTGTAGTAATAAGTAAAATATAGTAATAAGTGGGTTCATGCACTTTTCAATGCACGTTTTTTGTTAGTCTTTCAGCAGTCAGTTATAGGCCTAACATAGGCTATTCAAGAAGGGAGGCTTCAAAGATGGCCAAATAAAAATATATTTTTTATTTTACTAATTTATTTATTTTAAGTTATATTGTGCTTTGTTTAAATAATATCTGCTGGAATGTTAAAAAAATAAATAAATTGTATTTTTGCAATTTGATTTTTTTTCTCTGAAAAGCATGACAAAATAGTAAAAAAAAGCATATTTTTACTATTTAATTAAATGCAATGGTGAAAAAATTGGCAAAATAAATGGAAAAAATGTGAAACACCGTGTGTTTTCGGTATATATATTTATATATTAAAACTCCTTTGGCACTAGTGATTTTTATCTACACCGATCTTGTTGTTTCTTGGTGAGGTCCTGGTTTCATTGCTTGTGTATTCTTTCTTTGCAGAGGAATTTCTCCATGTCTGTCAACAGTGTGGCTGTGCTGAGGCTTATGGGTAAAGGGGGCGGAGCCGCTCCAGCTGGGGTGAATCGAGGCAGAGGCACTGTGCGAGGCGGTCGAGGCAAGCTGATCTATTTATGTGTACATGTGTGTAAGTTATTCGTGTATTGGCGGAGGTGCTGAAGTTTATGTCATGTGTTTAGGTCGAGGAAGAGGAGAGGGCGGATTCTACCAAAGAAGCGGTGAGGAAGTAGAGGGGGGTTTTGGTCGTAGCGTTCGAGAGATCCATCGCAGCCAGAGCTGGGATGACAGGTATTCTTATTGTTGTGTTTTGTTTTTTACAAATTTTATTTGATTGTTTTTTTTTTTTAAAGATATATATTTTTGTTTTACATTATTATAAATTATTTAATTTCCCTACCATTTTTGTTTTGTGTTGTTTTAGTGTTTTTAAATTTTTATTTATTTTTTTACATTATTTAATATATATATTTATTTTTTTACATTATAATAATTTGTTGAGTTTCCCTATCATTTTTTTTAAAAATAATTTTAAAACCAATTTTTTAACCATTTTTGTGTTTTACATTTTTTTGTTTGATTGTAGTTTAAAAAAAAATAATTTTATTGTTTTTTTTATTTTATTATAATTTGTCTTTACATTATAATAAATTATTTACTTTCCCTATCATTTTTTTAAAAGTCATTTTAAAACCAATTTTTTTGTAGTGTTCCCATTATTGTGATCTCAATTTGTTTATTTAGCTCTCATCTCGATAAATATAAAAATCCTTTTAATTTTATCTGCACACAATCTAGATTAAAGAGACTACTGAAGCAAATCATAAGCCATCTTGATAAGCGCTCTCTCTCTCTTCTTTGTGCAGAAGTGAGCGGCGTTTTGAGAAACCTCTGCGGAGGGACGGTGTGCGTTTGGGTTTTGAGGAAGCAGCTCCAGTTGGCAGAAAGGAGTTCATGCGCTCTGACAGCGACAACTGGCGCACGCTGAGAGAGGAACAGGAGGAGGAGGAAGCGGCGGCAGAGGCTGGGGGCAGCTGGAGAATCACTGGCTTAGGGAGAAGAGAAGGTAACGCATTACACGCCACACATTTACACTTGCCATTAAAAGGAAATGGTTCACCATAAAGTATCCAAAAATATTTTTTACTAATTATTTACTAACTTTATTTCACATTGGAAAACCCCTAGTTAACTTGAGGTGTGTCTCAATCAGCTTCCTAGGTCGTGATTCAGTATATCGTGCACGTGAATTCGGGACCTTTGCTCACTACACATTGGGACACTGATAGTAACATGACAACGTATTTATGAACAACAGCAGAACTGATATTTTAATAACTAATGTTATTTAAAGTACATTATGATAAATACTTTCATTCTTACATATACCAGCAACATTTTAGCTGTAAATTAATTATAAACATGCATCACTAGACAGGTATTTAACAATCTAGATGCATTTATAATTAATTTACAGCTGAAATGTTGCTGGTATATGTAAGAATCAAAGTATTTATCATAATAGTACCTGTGTAGTGATGTGTGTTTATGCTGAAATATAATTAAATAACGGTTTGTTTGTTTTTAAAACATCTAATATCTGTTTCGTGCTTCAGAACTTCTGTTAAGGGAACAACGTGAGCATCGATGCTCCCTGGTTTTCACAGTGCATTGTGGGACTTTTTAATGTTTCAGTGCACTGGAAGGATTTAGAGATTGAAGACGGCCTTTAGTTTGGCCGTCTCTATGTTCAGGTTGAACTAGGGGGCTGATTGAGACACACACTAGGTCTCGGCTGACCACTTGTTAGTGGATCACCTTAGATGTATCATGTGTAAACAGAGCTTGTGTAATGTTAAACATACACTACTTGTTTAAAAGATTGGGGTCATTTTTTTTTAAAAGAAATTAATGCTTTTATTAAGCAAGGATGCATTAAATTAATCAAAAGTGACACTAAAGGGAAAAAGTTCTTTTAAATTGTAATTAGGAATGTCACAATATCAGGTTTTTCAAGCGATATCTAAAGAAATATTGACAAAATAAATAATGCTGTCAAATTTATCTTTTTTTTTTTGCCGATGAATCACACCATTGCATACAAAAGGAACTATTACACTTATTTGCCACCTGATACTGATAAACAAAACTGATATTTTTAACACCACACCATGTGATTTTATTTAGAGACTAAAATGCTAACCGTTTTTAGCTTAGCACAGCATCAAAGTACGACAATTTAAGGAGAATAACAGCATATTTTTACTTCAAACTCGATGCAGAATAAGAATAATACTTTTCAAAAAACATAAATAATTGTACAGACGCAAAACTTGTATACACCTGTGCTTCTCTTTCCTAGATGGTGGTCCTCGCTCG
Organism: Chrosomus eos; assembly: GCA_036326025.1. Taxonomy (NCBI): domain Eukaryota; kingdom Metazoa; phylum Chordata; class Actinopteri; order Cypriniformes; family Leuciscidae; genus Chrosomus; species Chrosomus eos. Next base: position 9,719,810 of record CM070818.1, on the reverse strand, counting down.
GCTGGTTGGCGGGAACACACTGGTCCAGGTGAAACTGGTCCACTTCGCCGCAGGAAGTTTGACTTCGACTTCCGGGACGGAGGGAGTGAGGGAGGCAGAAGGAGAACAGGCAGTGATGGAGCCGAAGATGAGCGAGACGGTCTGCCGGAGTGGTGCACTGATGAGGAAGATGGAGAAATGGGAACCTTTGATTCCTCTGGAGCGTTTATGTGTAGTAAGGTGAGACCAATGTCTCCAATGACTTAGGCCATACACAGCCTCTAGGGCTGCGTTTACACTTGGCATTTACATGCGACCTGTATCTGGATGTTGTCCACATACACATTGAAAAGACAAGTGTAAACGCACCTCTGATGGATTTATCCTCTGATTTATCCGATCAGCGTGTCCAGGTTCGGAGGTGGTCGAGGACGCATTGTGATCAGATCTCAGTGTAATGTAAACGCAATCCAGCATAGTGTCTGCATTCACAGGTGGACGTCACACAACCCCCCCGCCCACTGTCATTATTCCCCCTCCTCACTCCAGGAATTGCTGCACGTTGCTGTGTGGTTTTGTGTTACAGTCGAGTGCAAAGTACATCGCAAATATTTCTGAAATGTTTGCCTTCGCACCCGAAAGTTTCAGAACCATTCATTAACTGTAAAGAACGTGCATTTTTCCCACCACAACTGGCGACGTTCTCGGACCCATACGTTTCTCTGTATCGTTTCCATTACGGCATCTATCCACATTATTAGTACTCGCAACCTCTTCATCCTCCTCATTTTGTGAGATTTGTAAAATGTCCAACAACTGAAAACTGTTTTTAAAAGAAAACCCACCACTTCATGTCGACTTTGCACCGGAGCCATCCTTTTTTTTCCTTTCTTTTTTCACGGAAATGCGAGATCCGATCTGTTATATAAACTCACCGTGTCCTGATTGGCTTATGATCCGATCTGCTTGATGGGATCACGGTGATCGCATGTTAATGCCAAGTTCACCCCAGCCCAGGTCACTAAGATCTTGTGATCGGTTACTTTTATCTGTACCTCTTCTTTTTGTAAATCAAAAGGGGATTGAGCTTTCTCTGTAGTCGCCCCAACAGTTTACCTTTATACATCAGGGCCTCTCCAACACTGGATGCTTTTAAATCCAGTTTTAAGACCTATTTTTACTCTCGTGTTCGAGTGATGCTGTGTATGTATTTTAAATTAGTTGGTATACGTTATGTATGTATGTATATACATTGAATGATTTTGATACTTGATTTTTATCTCCATTTCTGTTTTATTGTATTGTAAAGTACTTTGGATATTCTAAGGTTGTGTTAACTTGACCTGACTTCTGATCTGTGTTTTTCTTTTCTCTACATTTGTCTGCTCTTCTGTTGTCCTAGAAGGGTCCGAAAGGCCCCATTCTAGAAGAGGAGTTTGAGTTTCAGGGGTTGGAGGATGAGGAAGAGGACTGTGCTAATCTAGAGAAGAACAACGGCACTGGTGCTGTCAAAAGCGAGAAAGGTGGGACAAGAAATGGCGTGGGTTCTTGCAAAAATGAATATCATTGCTTTGTGTAGTAGGCCAAAGTACAATTTAAACACCTGTAAAGTTGTCTGAGATGAATTAATAAAAAAAAAAAAAATCATGATTTTAAATAAGTATGTCTACCTTGGTTTCCACAGATATCATTGACTTCGCTCCAGTGTCTGAAACTGAAGTGAAAGCAGTTTCTCCTTCCCCTCCTCCTTCTCTCCCTCCCTCTCTTCCTGCTCCTGTCCCTGAGGCTGTGCCCTCTGCTGCCCCTTCTGGCCTGGAGGAGCCTCAGCCTGTCCTCTCCATTCCCAACAAATTACCAAGTGAAGGTAAAAATTACGCTTTTTTATTGCCCCTTTTAAAATTGATTATCCTACAGCTGTATGAATGGGTGACACTTAATTTGTGTTGTCTTTTTTTGTAGTGTTATCAGAGCCCATGTTAGATTTGAGCCCTAGTGCCTCCTCCAGTCTGCCTTCATCGCCTCCCTCTTCGTCCTCTGCTGCTACTGACCTCCCACCGCCGGGGGGTGATATTGAGGATGACGAGGGCATGAAGCACCTGCAACAGGTACCACAGAAAATGAGTTCTGAGAGTAACAGATCAGATCACTTCAAATTTAACAGAATTTAATTGCTGAACAAACTGGTCATTAAACATAAAATGCCATAATATGTTTGCAGAGATTTAAGTTCAAATACTTGTTTCTAAGTATAGCAATGCTAAATCCACTTATTCTACTTTGAAATGTCCGTTCTGTGTCCAAATGTCTGTTTTTGTTTTGGTCTCTGTGATCCCGCCCCCTGCCAATTTACCCAATATTATTTTGACACGCCGAAATTCATAGCAAAGAAATCCAGCAAACAAACAGGGTCTGAGATCGCAGATTCTACCCGACCCAAAAAGTCTTAGCAATAAAAACATACGTATACATTAGCCGATCAGCTTATAGTGTAAAACTCGTCGGGTTTCATTGTTAATTGCGCTCGTTCCTGTTGCGCGTCCTCAATCTGGCAACCCGTGTGAGCGTCGATTCGAGTCTGAGGAGAATGGTTGAGAAGCAACTCTCTCCAATATTTTGAATTTTGAACTGCAGTTCCTAATTCAACCACTAGCTGTCAATATTACATACTGCACCTTTAACCATTTCACATACGAGAGGGTTATTTCACAACATGGTTTATTAGCATAAAGAGGTCTATGTGCAATAGTTAAACTGTCGGTTTAAATCTTAGAGAGAAAATGGGCACGTAAAGCTAAATGAATATAGAAACATGGATTATCACTATAAATAGACAAATGCACAAAATGTGTAGAATATGTCCCATATTTAGATAAATCACATTGTTTATAACACACTTGCATTACAGCGAAAATGTTTTTGATGGAGATGTATGTGTGTAGGAGGCAGAGAAGATGGTGGCAGCGCTGCAGGATACATCTCTAGAGGAAGAGTGTTTCACCCAGACTCTTCAGGAGAGCAGAAACACAGCCTCTGCTCTTCCTCTCTCCCATGACTCTGCCATGAAATGGTTTTACAAAGACCCGCAAGGAGAGATTCAGGGTACGCACGCACTCTCTCTCATAGGAGGTCAACTCATGCATATGGAGCAGTACTTTGATTATAATAGCGTCTCTTTTGTCTGTTCTTGTCTCTCTCAGGTCCGTTTAGTACAGTGGAAATGTGTGAATGGTTTCAGGCGGGGTATTTCGCCATGAACCTGCTTGTTAAACGTGGTTGTGATGAGGGATTTCAGCCGCTGGGGGAAGTCATTAAGATGTGGGGGCGCGTGCCTTTTGCCCCCGGCCCCTCCCCTCCGCCCCTCCTGGTGAGGAATCAAGCCCATCTTCGCCCTCAACCACCCCGGGGGGCAATCGTGAGTCTCTGGGTGGAGGGGTGAATGTCGGGGAGTTTTGTTACATGGGGTTATTTGCATTCTGGGTTAAGTTTTTATGGTTCATTAGTTCTTATTTTAGGTCTAGTGGTAATACGCTTGTTTGCAAATGTGTGTGTGTGATCACATGGATTGTGCGCAGGGTGTTTTATATTGGTCTTAATTCTTTTTAAAACTTGCATTAAAGTCTTGATGTCTAACGTGATTTTCTTAAACGGGCAGATACCCTGTGTGTGTGTGTTAATGTATTCATGTATGTCTCTCTCATGAATAAATGCACGTATCTGATCTCTCTGCCATGGGGTAATGTGTGTTATTGACCTTTCTGTGTGTTTCAGGGTAATATGGATCAGGAGCGGCTGAAGAAGCAGCAGGAATTAGCAGCTGCCACGGCTCTTTACCAGCAGCAACAGCAGCTGTTTCAGCTCATCAACAGGTGAGATTGAGTTTTTGTGTCCTTTTAGAGTGCTGCTGTGTATTTCATATTTTTAATACTGCTTTTTTTATTCTGTGTAGGTGTGGAGAGCAGGGTATGATGCCTTCGTTAAACAGGTCGATGTCAGTGCCAGATACAGGGTCCATGTGGGACATGCATACCTCAGCCTCACAGCCAGCAGGTACGAGCATAACAAGTGCCCTGTTATGCTATTTTAAAAGTTCCTAATTTTGTCTTCAAGGTCTCCTACAATAGGTTTACATGCATCCAAGGTCAAAAACAGAACGGTTTCTTTGAATATTCAGTCTCTAAACCCCTCCTTTCCACAAGTCTACTCTGCTCTGATTGGTCAGACGGTCCAGTCTGTTGTGATTTATCTGAATCAGAATTTCAGCTCCAGATCTTCCTCAGCACTTGATACACAGTGATACGAACATTAACGATGGTGTCGGTTTTTCCATTTAAATTCCTTCGTGAGTCCTAGTCCTTTTTTTTTATTATTATTTTTTTTTAAGTGCAGCAAAGTGTATTCTCAGCGCTGAAAACAGCCTCTTCTTGACATGAACAACACAAACCAAACTCTGCCAGTCTCAGCTACAACTGCAGTGTTTGAGGGTCAAAGTAAACGCTGTTCACAGGCAGCCAATGAACACCATAGACTGGCATTATGCAAATATGTCACATTGTTACGTAGGTTTGTAACAGAAAGTGACAGTGGATGTACTGACGACTCGTTTCAGCCGTTTTGAATCAATTCTTTTTTATTTTAGGAGACAATAACTTCATTTGTCATGCACTTTAAAATTTTGCAGACCTTTTAAATTCACAAACCGTTACTCACTGCATGAAAGTAAAATGCGAAAAAGCATAATAGGGCACTTTAAGAATCACCCTTTTTTTTCCCTCACACACTCGCATCCGGAAAATAAACAAACATTCTTTCGCCCTCTCTCTCTCTTCTGCGAGCAGGCGGTGAGGCCAGTCTATGGGACTTAATGAATTCTTCAACTCAGGGTCCAATTCTAGAACAGCTTCAGAAGGTAAGAGTTGACACTGATGGCCTCTGCTGGTGATGTGTGGAAATGCACTGAACTCAAAACTCCTGTTTATTGTGTCTCAGCTACATGAGAGAAGAGAAGCTGAACTCAGGGCCAAGCGTGAGGAAGAGGAAAGGAAACGGAGGGATGAAAAAAGGCGAGAAGAGCAGAAAAGGAGAGAGGAGGAGGAACTTTATAGGCGCAAGCAGGTGTGATAGTGTCATATACCATTCAAAATTTGAGAAGTTGATTTTTTTATTAATACTTTTATTTACCAAGGATGCATTAAACACTTTTACATTTGTTAAATATATATATTTATTGCATATTAGAATGATTTTTGAAGGATCATGTGACACTGAAGACTGTATGATGCTAATGATGTTGAAAATTCAGCTTTGTTTTACAGGAATAAATTACATTTTGAAATATATTCAAATTCAAATATTTTGCTGTACTTTTAAGCAAATAAATGCAGCCTTAGTAAAGATAAGAGACTTCTTTCAAAAAACTCAAACTTTTGAACAGTAGTGTAAATTTAATTTTGGTTTGGTTTCTATCATACTCTCTCTCTTATTTTCATATCGCTGTTTGTGTTTTCCCAGCAGCAGGATTTGCTGATGAAGTTGCTCCAGCAGGCTCCGCGTCAGGGTTCCTCGGGCTCCGGGTCGGGCTGGAGCGGAGGACCCATCCCTGGGCTGGGAAAGCAGACCAAACCCCACAACCTCCTGGACATCCAGCCGGAGGCGGAGAGAATGCACAAACCGCAGCATAGAGTCCAGCAACAGCAGAGGGTACGGCACACACACACAAACAGCACAGGTGTGCAGTCCTGAAAATCAAAATGAATGCATTATGAATGTCTCTCTCTGCAGTGGAGTGATTCCTCCTCGTTGTGGGGAGCATCTGGGTCTTTGGATGGGAAGGTGGGTGGTGGTGGAAGCCCCTCGGGAGGAGGAATGGGCGTCTGGGACGAGGCCCTCAAGAACCAGAGCGCTCTTCGCAACAATATGGGGCTGAAGAACAGCCGCAGCAGTCCCTCACTGAGGTAAACAAACAAACCACATGATAACTAAGTTGAATGGTGTTTTCAATGGCTCATAACAAAATTTAGAGCAATTTTCATGGATGCAATAACAGTCGCAAATGAGACAAGCACAATTTTGCTATAATGTAACCTTTTTTTTTAATTTTTATTATACAATGTTTACTCAAAATCCAAGTATAATGTAGTAAATATTTGAAAGTATAAAATGTGATTCTTCCATTGCCAAGGTTGTCTAAATATGGGAAATAACCACTTCTGTTAATCAGATGAAATGATTCCAAGATGCCAAATATCAACCAATTAATCAGTTTGAGCAATATTTAAGAACATTTTTTTTTTTTTTTTTTTAGGCCTGGAAATGATTATGAAATCTTAAAATACCAGAAATTTACATTGAATATTAGTGGTTCACAATCTTGAAATTTGTGGCAGATAAAGATCGGTGCATCTTTAGCTAAATATTGCTGTTTAGAACCTGTGTATATTAAAGTGCCCGTATTATGCTATTTTAAAGGCGCCTAATTTTGGTTTGGAGGTCTCCTAAAATAGATTTACATGCATCACCTCTTTTCTCACAGTGTCTGAAATGTAACACTTTTTTTTAACCACTTCTGTTAATCAGCTGAAATGGTTCCAAGATGCCAAATATCAACCAATTTATCAGTTTAAACAATATTTAAGGACATTTTTTGTATTGATTTTAGGCCTGGAAATTATGAAATCTTAAAATACCCAGAAATTTTCATTGAATATTAGTGGTAACCTTATAATGAAGGAGGTAATCGTATTTACTCCCGTGTTGCAAAATAAGGTGGACAGACTGGCATTATGCAAATGTCTTAACCTACGTAGGTTTGTAACATGAAAGTGAGACTGGAATTACTAACGACTCGTTTCGGCACTTCAGAATTGATTTTTTCCTTTAGGAGACAATATATTAATTTGTTGCACTTTGATCTTTAAAGCTGCTATATTACACACTCCATGAAAGATAATATTCGAAAACGTGTAATGGAGGTGCTTTAAAACTTGCAAAGTCATAGTGATGAATGTTTTGTAAGCAAATTTTATTTTGAGTTTTTTGAAAATGTACATTTGGCATTGGGATTGTTAGCGCTATGCTGTGTGTGTTCTGGGTAAAGCGTTTGTATGTGTTTGTACAGTGAGCAGTACATGATGAGGAGCCGTAAACGCACTGAGGAGGAGGATCGGCTGCTGAAACTCCTGCAGGGGATGAAGTCTCAGGACGGCTTCACCACCTGGTGTGAACAGATGCTGCATGCGCTCAACACCTCCGCCAATAACTCCTCCTCTTCCCAGGATGGTAAGACTCACTCTTTCAGGATTTGCACACACCAGCCTTTCTCTCATTTGGGTTGCTTTATATTTATAATAAAAAAATCTGAAATGCAAATTCTCTTTTGACAACATCTGCAGCGGCTGCCGATTATTCTGAAAAATAATTTAGCTCATCCCTCAGTGTGTGAAAACAAACAGAAGACGTGTTGCAGACCACATTATTAGCGTAGCAGCCCAGAGAGTGCATAAGCAGGAAAACGAGTGTGCGTTTGTGTTCATAGTGCCCACCATTGTGGCGTACCTGAAGGAGGTGGAGTCTCCGTATGAGGTGTTGAACTTTATCTGCTCCTATCTGGGCGACACTGTCGAAGCCAAAGAGTTCGCCAGACAGTTCCTGGAGCGCCGTGCCAAACAGAAAGCTAACCACCAGAGACAGCAGCAGCAGGTGTGTGTGTGTGTGTGTGTGTGTGTGTGTGTGTGTGACAGGAAGATGGAAAGTCTCTGTGTGTGGTGTTTGCCTACTTGAAATTAAATTCTTGGTCTTCTCTTATAGCTCTCCAAAGAGATGGCTGGACTTAGCATGAACAACTTCCCACTGCAGGTATGAGTTCAACTCTGTATTGGCAGTGATTTATATTTCCATGATGGGCAGAACCAAGTCACGTTTGTCATTTATCCGACTTTTAATTCTTATGTTTGCCTCTCATTCTTGCCCTTGCACTTTTTGTCGAATAGGATACTGTACGAGGAATGAATCCCAGCACTCTGCAGTCTATGTTCCAGGCAGTGCATTCTGGGAAGGGTGGTGTGGTCTATGATCAGGCAGCAAAGCTGAAGAAGAAACAGCCCATGTGACTCTGCACATCTGACCCGTAGCATCTTAGTCCAACGTACCTGAATTTATTTTCTATCAACATGATTCCATAACAAATGACTCGTATGAACTAGTTCTTTTTAGTGAATCACAACCAGTGTAGTCCAACTGATTCCTAAACAAATGACTCCTATGAACTGGTTGCTTTTTAGTGAATCACAACCAGTGTAGTCCAACTGATTCCTGAAAAATGACTCCTATGAACTGGTTCTTTTTAGTGAATCATAACCAGTGTAGTCCAACTGATTCCTGACAAATGACTCCTATGAACTGGTTCTTTTTAGTGAATCATAACCAGTGTAGTCCAACTGATTCCTGAAGCAAATGTTTCCTATGAACTGGTTCTTTTTAGTGAATCAAACACATACAGCTGATATCTTACCGTGTCATGTTGTACTCAAGGCTTGTGACACAAGGCTTATTTGACAGTGGATTTGCAGGATCTGAAAACAGTTCAGAGGAATTAAAAACATTCTTTATTGTTTTTGTATGGGTTAGAATTCTTCGTGTTGGGCAGTAATGCATTACTTAGTAACGCGTTACTGTAATCTTATTTCTTTTTTAGTAACGGAGCAATGTAACGCGTTATAATTTCCAAAATAGTAATTAGAGTATAGTTCCACTTTTAAAATGTGTAATCAGTAATTTAATTACATTTCCAGAGTAACTTGCACACACTGTTGAGTACGCTTACATGCACACTGCTGATGACTCACAAATATCAGCTCATTGGAATAACCTCCGGCTTTACATGCAAATCAGTAACCCAACAATGCAAGTAAAACATGTTTACAAGACTTTATTAATAAATCAGGTTATTTCCCAGTAGTGATGTCAAAACACAATCATTTGCATATCTGACTGTTGGTTGTGATGTAAAATAAGAGTATTGCCTTTGCAACATGTGATTGGGAAACTTACGACGACTCTATTATCCTCTCACGCAGTTTAGGTCCTTGCACACGGAGTCCGAAATTTGCACGTTAAAAAATAAATACGAAGTCACATTGTCAGTCAGTCATTCTTTTTAATATATGGCTCAAGTATCACTAGAAAAGCATCAAACCGAGCCACTGACATCCTGAAGTAAACTTTGAATCGCTCGTATAATCCTGCAGTTCCTTTGTAAGGAGGTGGAACTCTCCTTATTCCTCTCTACGCAATCTCTGGATTGGATGGACCCAATATTTCCTATAATGGCGCTTTTCCACTACACAGTACCAGCTCGACTCGACTCGCCTTTGTTTGGTTTTCCACTGTGTAAAAGTTGCACCTGTACTTTTTTTCGTATCACCTCCGGCGAGGTTCTGAGCGAGCTGAGACGATAGTAAAATGTGACGTGAAAACAATGCAGACTGCTGATTGGTCAGAGAGAATCGTCACTATTCACTGCGTCATCATTGCAGAGTATCCTGAATAACCCCGCCATTTTTAAATAGTTTGGCCAGAGATTGCGTGATATACCCATTACTACTATTAAAACAGCATACACTCGATTTCCTCCTTTGTCCCGTGTGTGTGTAGGTAAAAGGTGTGTGTCGCGTAGAAGATTATGTCGGCGTCGCTGCTATTATTGCGGAAGTACTATCTGTAATGGAAAAGGCGAGCAGCCGAGTTGAGCTGGTACTGGAAATGTAAAAGCGCCATATGATAATTGTCGAGTGCGAAAGCCCCTAAAGAGAGTTGGCTACTGTATACTGATCTGCTGTTTTTGAAATGTCTTCGTCTCTCTTTAGGGTACTCATTCCATGGTGGCCCTGATCGGTATGGTCTAAACGAGATGGAGATGGTCGAGGATTACTGAATCCACAGCAATAGCTACACGAGGCCTTTAAACCCGCGGGTCCACCTAATCAGACTCCGCAAGTCGAATGTGCACTGCTTTGAGGGGGAGGGGGTCGGGGGTAAGCCAGGAGTAAGGTATCAGTTCAGGGGTGGGCGGGGGGGGGTGGGATTGCGCTGGGAATAGAAGAATGTAATTCAACAGGGAAGGGAACAGGTGTGAATTTATTTTCGTTTGTCTGTATGTGTGTTTGGGGGACGGGGGGTGATAAAGTTCTGGCACTTACAGCATTAAGCACCTTACACTCAGACTAATGCACTTTATTAAGATGTAATTTGAATAGGTTTGTTTTTTTTCTTTTTCGAGAAGATTGTATATTTATGTGGTATGGCTTCAGAAATATTACCACATACATATACTGTGTGTGTGCGCGTGTGTGTGTGTGTGTGTTGAATCAGAACTGGAGTTTGCTGGGAGGAAACGGTGGCGATTGGGGGACCATTGTGTGTTTCAGTTCAGACATTATCAGAAAAAAAAAATCCTCTCTTTAAAGACAAACACTGTTGTTTCATTTTTTATATACATATATATAAAGTTTCTATTAAAAAATGTAAAGCTATTATAAAAAAAACTTTGATTATAAAACTTGAAGATTTGCACTCACATAAAATGCAAGTTAAAAAGATAAAAAAAATGTGTTAGATATAATAGAGAAGAATATTTTTGTGATTGTGTGCCTGTGTGTGTGTGTATATACACGCATGTTTGTTTGAGACGGAATGAGTGTTTGTGCGCGCGCGTTTAAAACATACCAGTCTGCACAATGTATTTTTTTTAATCGCTTATTTAGACGTATGATCAAAAGAGGCCATTTCGTCATTCGGAGTGAATTTTTTTTGTATTTTATGAACCGAATGAATGTGTGAATGTGATGGCTTGTGTGCAGGAGGAACGGTGTGTATTACTCCTCTTGTAAATGTGCAGTATGTGAGCGAATAAATGAGCGAATGAAAGCGAGACAGAGAGAGGGGGGCAACGGCACAACACATCCTCTTTCACCAGCTCTTCATTCCCCAACAAAGAAAGACCTCTAGATTCAAACACAAAAGCTTTAGCCCATTTTACGCCAACCAGCACTCTTAGTTTTCGTGGCGGGGCGCGCGAGGGACGTCCTTTCCCTGCCTCCGCCGCCTCATTTTTACCTCTGTGAGGTTTACGAACACGTCATTAGTTTCGTCATCATCGTTTCGTTTGTGTGTTGTTGTTGTTGTTGAGCTCAATTCAATCTTGTATACTTTTAGGAAATGGTTACTTGTGGTACGTACGTTGTGTGTGTGTGTGTGTGTGTTTTCTGTCCCCACATGTGTGCCTAAGAACTAAAGGGCGAATGATTAGACTTCATTGCTGCCATTGAGACATTATTTTTTTAGCAAAGGGGCGTGGTTTCACAAGGCTCCGCCGCCACATGCCTCCCATGCTTTTGAACCAAGAGCCTATCTCTGTACAGTTCTGTTGTAGCCTGGGGATGCTTGGATGAAAGAAATGTTTGATATTTGGAGGATGTGACCTAACATTGCCTTTCTGTCCACTCTCTTGTTCATGAGTGACTGAGGTTTTGACTCTTTCTGGCTAAAAAAAACAAGAAAACAAACACAAAAAAAAAAAAATGATCGCAACAAACTGTGCAAGTGCACTCAGCAGTGCACACAAAATGTTTGAATATTTTGTTACTTGTTTCATTGTCAATGACAATGATTTATTTTTTTGTTTTAATGTTATATATGATTATATATGAATATAAACAAAGTATTGGACTACAAGGAAGAGCACTTGGGGCTGCTACTTTTTTGTTCATTTTGAAAATTTTCCTTGGATTTTTTTTATTTTTTTTTAGTTGCCACCATGTGAAGTGCATTTGTGTACTTTTTTCTTTCCTTCTTAAAAAAAACAAAACAAGTTGAATGTATTCCAAATATGTAACGGTGTAGATGGAGTGGCTCAACACAGGATATTAAAGCGTAATCATTAGGACATCAAGAGGAGCGAAAAATTCGAGTTCTTGATGGAAATACGTTTCACGATGGCTACCGCAAAAACACACTGCCTCTACAATCCTGTTCACACAGACTCTGACTATGAAAATGAGAACTTAAAAGATATTCTATTCCATACTGGAGTTTTGGTTGTTTACAAACCGCACAGACATTTGTGGGTGCTTTTTTTTCCTCTTCATTTTTGTGGTGATTGAATATGCGAGAATCGTTTTGTCGGAAGGGGACTTGAACGGCATGACGTCAGACCCTTCCTTTGCATGTGGATATGAATATAACTCGCTGACTGAAACAAACTTGGATTGCTGGAACACAAGTTATGGAATTACATCAAAGATTTCTTCATGTACCTTTAATCTTACGGACAGGTGTGTGTTTTTAGAATCATAAAGGCGACCATATTTTGTTTACTGGACTTCTTTTGTTTACTAATCTCTCTTTGTAATGAAATCATCAAGGCAGAAGAAATGCTTCACGTACCTGGAAAGAAGACAAAAATCATACAGCACAGATGACCTCTTGGTACTTTGAGATGCATATATTGAATGCTTTAACTTTCCCCCCCCTTTCCCCCAATCATCTTGTGGATTATTTTGGATGGACGTATCCGTGATGGATGTTGATTGAGAACAACAACAAGAACATGTGACCTCAGATCTGCCAGATAATTCCTTGGACAGTGCTGATAGTTTTTGTATTTCTCCCATCTGAGGGTGCATCGTCTTCACAAAGATGACAAAGGGACTAGCACTGCCCTGATACCCTCCCTATGCACTTTTCATTTGCTCAAAACTGTGAGGAGCTTTCACTTGGGCTTGGAGAGCACGCGAGATGTCCTCTTTCTGTCAGCAGACGGGCGCTTCGGGAGTTTACTCGTTCTCCTTATGGTGGTTGTTTGAGAACGTCACCACACAAGCTTTACCGTAGAAGGATAAGGGAAGTTTCGGACACATTGGGACAGGATTTTCACTGAACAATGTTGATATTTAAGACTATTCGAACAGTCTCCAAACTTGGTTACAATGTGGAGATTCAGAACATATTTACTCAACCTTGTTCTCCGTTATGTAAAAAGGATTAAACTGCTTGGTCCAGGGTGCTAGCCAACGGTTTTTTGTTTTTGTTTTTTTTTGTGGACTGGAATTAAATATTTCATTGATGACTGAAAAGGCTTTTTTTAAAGACTGGAGGACAGTTTTTTTTTGTTTTGTATTGGAGATCAATAACTAATAAGCTCCATCAGCTCTACCACCCCCTGCTGACCGCATGGCTGAAGTTCACCTTTGGCTTGAGGTGGTTACGGCCCGCAAGACCATTAGTTTGGTAAGAAATCTATTATTTATTAATTTTTTGGTTGTTTATTCATTGATTTATTACTTTTTTTCCTTCCCCAATTCCTTACAAAAGTCATAACTGCTACTGTACTTTGGGTTAAAGGTGTTCAACTAGTGATGACTTGACAAAAAAACGCTAAAACATTAGGTTTTAACTAAAACGGTTTTCTATTTGAATATATTTTCAAATGTAATTTATTCCTGTGATCAAAGCTGAATTTTCAGCATCATTACTCCAGTCTTCAGTGTCACATGATCCTTCAGAAATCACTCTAATATGATGATTTGCTGCTCAAGAAACATTAATGTTGAAAAGAGTTGTGTACAATTTCTTTTCAGGATTCTTTGATGAATAGAAAGTTCAAAAGAACAGCATTTATCTGAAATAGAAAGCTTTTGCCACATAAATGTCTATAATATCACTTTTGATCAATGTAATGCATCCTTGCTGAATAAAATTATTAATTTCTTTCCAAAAAAAATAAATAAATCCTCGTACTGACCCCAAACTTTTAACGGTATAATGTTACAAAAGCTTTCTATTTCAGATAAATGCTGTTTTTTTTTTTAGCTTTCTATTCATCAAATATTCCTGATTTTTTTTTTTTTACAACTGTTAAACTGTTTCAACATCGATAATAATGCATCAAATCAGCATATTAGAGTGATTTCTGAAGGATCATGTGACACTGAAGACTGGAGTAATGATGCTGAAAATTCAGCTTTACCAACAAAGAAATAAATAGCATTTAAATATTTATTTAAAATTTTTAAAAAATTTGCTCCATTTTGGATCAAATAAATGAAGCCTTGGTGAGCAGAAGAGACTTTTAAAACATTAAAAGATATTAACGTTCTTATAATTTTTGCCACCGCTGGTCGAACATACACCTTCCAGAATCTGCAAAATGTTAATAATTTTATCAAAATAAGAGTGATTATACAAAATGCCTGTCATTTGTTTTAAGTATGATCCTAAATAAGATATTTTACACAAAAGAAGTTTACATATAGTCCACAAGACTTTACATACTTTTGATTCTTAATACTGTGTCTCGTTACCTGGATAATCCAAAAATGTATTATTAATTTTTTTTTTTGATTGTTGTTGAGTCCCTTGTTTGTCCTGAGCAGTTAAACTGCCAAATGTTCTTCAGAAAAATCCTTCATGTCCTGCAGTCCATCTTTTCAAACTGAGGACAATTGAGAGACTGAAACACAACTATTGAAAAAGGTTCAAACATTCACTGATGCTCAACACAATGCAGCTGGGGGTGAAAACGTTTTGAAGATCACGGTAAACCGTACGTTCTGCTTCCGAAGGACATTTCGAAATGAAAGAATATGATAACATAAGAAAAATTAACATCTCCATCCTGTTCAAAAGTTTTCACCCCCTGGCTTTTAAAGCATATTTTTTCCTTCTGGAGCATCAGTGAATGTTTGAACACCGGAAGAGTGAATTATACAGGCCCCTCTACAAACGTACTGACGCGTTTTATGTATTGCTCTCTACGTCAAACACATTACAGTAATTGATATGAATAGCCTTTGCTTTACTGTTATCTAAAAGCTAATAATATTTCACAAACCATGTTCCCGTTCGCCATCTTAAAGTCAGACAGCTGCCTTTTGAAAATCAGTATCCTTAGAAAAGCTTTCAACATCATAGAAAGTCAGTGGAGAAAAGCCCCGCACGCACGTTGACTGGATTTGTCACATGTTTGTTATGGTAGGAAACCGTGTTTTTGAGACTCTCCACTGCAGTTTTATGGAGAAAATACTCCACAATGGTGTTGTTGACTGATAAAATAGACCAAAGACATGTAAATGAACCAAAAACAGGACATGATGATGTCACAAAATGCGACCCTAAAAGGACAGAATGCTCGAGTCGTGATGTTTTCTGCCGCCGTTTTGACTCCTTTACACATTTAATAAGCTCTTCACGACTTCTCAGCTGTAATACCATCATATTTAGGCTACCACATACAACGAGCGCATTTAGCCCGGCACACAGCATTGTTTTGGATGTTCAATCATGAAATATAGGTAATAAAAGCCGACCAATCAGGTTGTGAACGTATCCCTATTCCTTCAGGTTCGGTGTTAAAATGCCAATGTGAACCCTAAGCGACCAGGACTAAATGTTCTTTGATTTATTGTCTGTCCCGAACCAAGCAAATCGGACTACGTGTGAACACACCCTTTAAAATATATTTTTAGATCTCTTTATTTTCTCAAAAATGTTTTCCTTTTTTCTTCTCTGCTTTGATTAGATCTTTGCTGTTCCAGATCTTCAGATGGAGATCGAGGCTCTACACGTCTTCGTCTCCTGTCCCTCAGCCTTCAGAGGAAGATCCCCAGGACGGAGATTCCCAACAGCACATGTAATCATGCCTGCATGTCAATGACGAGGAAGAGGACGACTGATGGACTCATGGCACCGTATTCGGACTACTAAGAGGAACACGTTTCCTTGCTAGGAGGAGGGAGTGAACTGTGAATGCTGGAACAGCTGAACTATGAGATCTCAAACCTGCACAGAATAGTTCTGCTCGAGTGCAGCCAGAGTTAACTTTACACAAACACGACACACACACATGAATAATAACTGAAATACACACACATTCAAAAGTGAATTATCAATTACACACACTCGCTGACATGGCTTAACACAGTCCCACTACACCTCAATCTGGCTGCCATGTAAATAATGTATATAACCTTAACCCTTTTCCCATTCTCTGTTGGGTTTTCAGATTTGTTTGAATTTTTTTTTCGTTTTCTTCCTCTCTTTTATGACATGCCTTAACAGTTCAGTTCTGCACACTTAAGATGCGTAAAACAAAAAAAGTGAGACTAGCTCTGTGACATAATAGCGTGTGATTTTATTTAAGGAACCCATGAAACATTGTTTATGAACCTGTGAAATTATTTATATAACATTACAAATGATCCCCGCAAAATATGTATAATTGATGACTTTTTTTGGTGTAACTGGGCTTTTTCTGACGTCGAAACAGTTTTTGCTTTGCATTTTCAATGTGAGAGGCAAAAACTGTTTCCAGGTCAGAATTGTGTCGAATGATGAACATAGAAATGCCTTTTCATCGTTGATCTCAGAAGAGAAGTCGCTGTTCTGAAATACTAACACAAAGATGTGATTTGTACGGTATTGCCATCTTAAGATGATTAATTGTGTAATTTTGCAGGTCAAATTAAACTAGAGCTGCCTAATGTCTTTACTGGCATGCAAAAATAGGTTTTAAAATGTTAATAATGATAAAAAAATACATGTTTGTCATATCTATTGATTCAGTGTGTGAAAAGCAACAGTACTTTATTGACGCTGTCACAGAGCCGTGAGTTCATCCTAAAGTGATCGACCGAATAACAGCAGCGATGGCTGATTCGAAATCAGCAATGCATAATGAGATCTACGTTAAGTCTCTAGCTTTTGCTGTCACACACGTCTGAGTTGGATGTCTTGAAATTTCCAGAGATACAACCATTTGAAAAAGGTCATAAACCATTTTGACAATGTTTGAATATTCATCATGTGAATAGTTTTTGGGGTTTCTGGTTTGTTTGAAGAAAATTAATAAATACTTCAGAAGGAAGCAGTTCTGTGGACTTTGGTTTTCTCAGCATTTTGGCATTTGACAAAAAAAAGGTGTCAGATGTCATTTCTGCCCTATAAAGTGACTTTATTGGTGCATCCCAATTCAGAGGCTGCATCCTTCGAAGGCCGCGGAGCGAATACGCGTCCTTCATTTCCTGAGAAATTAAGTATTTAGCCAATTGGCAGTTTTGCTAGAATCACATACTCTCTAGGTACTTTTTTGCATAAGTAATAACTTTGTCTGCTAAAAAAATATATGTTCTATATACTTTAAATGTGTGTAGTATGAATGTAATCTTTTCACCTACTAGATAGCTAGTATGGACATAAGCGATTTCAGATACACTTGAATCAAGACAGGAATCAAATTGCAAGCTTATGAATTGATATCGTGATTTTTGTGTTAAGCACTTATTAAAAAAAGAGTAGCCTATCCACGTAAACAATTAATATAACGTGTTGTCCTTAAACTTAATGAAATTCTGTTTCGTAACCGAATGTTTTGGACAATCACAATAAAGTTAACATATTGTGATGCCCTACCTCCATAATCCTCACTACAAGCTAAACTCAAAAGCTTTGATAAATCTACTGATATGATATGACTGTAGTCCACACCTCATTAGAGTGAACACGATTAAACATTTTTCAGGAGAACTTAATTTAAATATTTTGGAAATATAGTAATAAAGACAAAATTAACTGAAATACTGATAAAAATAGATGGTAAAATAAAAAATGTGCGGTTTAGGTAATAGCAACACACAAACAACGTAAGACAAGCCGTTTGTGGTTTTCTGCAAAGTATTAAAGAAGGGAATTTTAAAGTAAGTAGTAAAATTATGCTTTAATGCATCTATATTGAAAACCTGCTACTGTGTAGAAACCGTAATGAAGGATGACGCAAATCTCGCGAGAGTCAGGTGATCTGGCAGCGCATACACACAGTGCAAGCATGGCGGCGCCCTGTGATTACAAACACGACGCGTGAGTTCCTGTTTACTAGGTTCAACACCGTGTGTTTATAGTAGAGATGCTCTGAAACTGTCATCTGAACTCAGTAATGCAAGTATACCGAGGAAGATTGTCGGATTTTTAAGATCCAGAGCACAAGATACGTCTGACACGAAAACAAACAACAGGTAGAGTGACACTCTTTGGCTGGACGAGTCAAAATGCTGTTATACACTGAAAGATGTTCATCATTTTAAGAATGTAACCGTAAAAAAACTTTAACTTACAGCTGGCACCATATATATAATATATATATATATATATATATATATATATATATATATATATATATATATATATATATATATATATATATATAATAAAGTATGTGTATTAGAAATATCAGAACAGTATGCTACATGTAATTGAGCAGTTTCTTGGAGGTAAAATTGCCTATTATAATATTGAGAGGAGAGAGAGTCAATAAGACAATACCTGTATCTTTACAATAACATATTACATTTGCTGTTTATTATATATGGTTCATCAGTAGCATAGAGTTATGTTTAGAATTTTGTAGAAAACTATATCATTGATATTATAAACAGTAAAAGGAGATTACCAGAAGTCCCTTCCTGACTCATCACTTATCATTATAGTTTATGCATTATAAATAGTAAAAGTAAATGAATCCTAAGTTGGTGTTTTCTGGCTAGTTTCTCTGGAAAATTTGATATGCATATAGCAGAAACTATTGCTTTAGTGAGTATTTATGGGTTTCATAAATGAGATTCATATAATAAAATGTGATGTGTCAAGCAGGGACTTCTTGGGGATCTCCTTTTACTGTTTTCTAATATATATATATATATATATATATATATATATATATATATATATATATATATATATATATATATATATATATATATAATAAAATACGGTTTACTACAAGATTACAAAGTACTACAAAATGTATTTTCATGTTTATTGTAGTCAGTTTAACTCTCGCTGCCACTGTATGTAATCTGCATGTGAACTGCGTGACTGAAATGACATGAACTGTGATATGATGACATGAACTGTGCTCGTCTCCTCTGAAGACAGCATGTCAGGTGCAGGTCACAGCAGTGATGGTGGTGCAGGGCAGGACACAGAGGCTGATGGAGAACCTCCTCACGAGGCTTTTCTTCAGCCAGGGGTGAAAGAAGAAGAAGAAGAAGAGGAAACGCCACCGGCGGCGAAGCAGCCTCGACTGGAGCAGGACGACGTGGGTCTTGAGTTACTCCTGCTTCAGGAGCCGGTGATGCCCTCACAGGACACATGTGGGAGCCCAGGTGCTGCTGGGAATCTAGAGGAAGGTACGGCCATTTCTACAAGCACTTTATAGCTTCTGAGTTACAGCGTCCTCCTGTCAGTATGCCCTTCTGATGTCTTAATATGTGCTGATATTAACTCCATATGTGGTTCTCTTACTGCCATCTTTAAGTAATTACACAGATATTGTCCTTTAGTCTTTCATATGCATCCAATTTTATAGTTAAGCAGCTCTCTGTAAGTGAACTGTTTGGTTCCTTTAATAAATTTGGATGTGATGTTATTTTTCTTAGATCTGAAATGAAATGTGGTTTACTTTTGTCATGGTTCATCACAAGTGAATGGCATTGAACGTCCAATACAACTGCCTTAAATCACAGATAACCAAGTAACATCATAAGTCGTTTTTTTTCACTTTAATTTTCACGTTTTTTTTTCAAGTTTACTTTTTTCACAGGTAATATTGATTTAAAGTAGTGAACAAGCCATAGACAACTGTCGCATAAGTGTTTAGAAGATACTTTTATTGGTATTTCTAACAAGAGTTATTAGTGAAAAAACATGTTAAAAAATCTAATATAGGTTTTCTTTAATCTTTCTTTCCATAAAAATAGCCACAGAAGCTTAAACAAACAAACATATACAAACACTGATTAATTAGTTAATATTTGGCTTAGGTCATGTTTATTAAAGTAAATGAATTAAGTTTTGGATAACAGATACATGACGCATTTGATAATATTGTTGCTACAAAATGAAAAATACTTTGTCTTCAAAGTCTTCAAATGCTTTTTGTTAGGAAAAGTTCACTCAAAAATAATATATGACACCGAATATGAACATTCAGTGATCCATTTGCATTAATCACATCCCAGACTTACAGGGGACAGAAGTTGCTTTACATGGGGCACACACCCACAGCAGTTAACAATATATCTCTAAACTCTCCACATCTTATTACAGCTTTGGTTTACTTCTGTGGGAATGAGACCTTTGTACCAGTCGCACTGAGACATTTCAAATGATACCAAACATGCATAATACTGTATAATAATTGTTCATATTAAACCATATAGATTGTTGGGTAAATTCAGGTAGGGATGGGTGGGTGGGTAAATTGGATTTCCCAGGAAGTGACGGTTTTGTTCTCTTGAACAGGAGGGGACGTAATCGCTGTTTTATGTGATATTACAAACTTCGGATGGAAACATATCTAATGTAAATTTGATTCTGTCAGTTGCCCGTCATCACACTGATGACACAGAACGTGCGGTGGGACCTGAGGAGATTGAAGTGGGACCTGAGGAGATTGAAGGAGACGTGGAGTGGCATCAAAACGGAGCCGAGACCAGAGAAAACTCTCGAACGGGCTGAGAAGGATAAAGCAGACGAGTCTGAGAAGAAGAGTCCGGAAGACCGCTCCACAGAGCAGCACTAGTAAGTATACGGTCTGTGACGGGGAACATGGCGGGAACAAATGCGTTGGGACGGGGATATTCTCGGCTAGCGATTGTGTGGTGACTCAATGCTGTCTTTTTGCTGTGTCCGCAGTCAAGTCCTCGACTTCAGTCATAACCCTCAGATGCTGACGGGCTCGTGGGCCGAATACTCCCACATCGCTGAGAACTACCTCAGAGGCTGCAAATGGTGATAAGCAGCTCATTAATGGTGACTGTGTTGTGTAAACTGACCCCAGTATTGATCTTTCTTTATGATTCCTCTCTGCAGGGCTCCGGATGGTTCCTGCATCGTTTCAAACAGCGCTGATAATGTTCTCCGTGTGTATAACCTCCCGCCCGAGCTGTACAGCAGCCGCTGGGACATGCTTTCTGAGATGGTCAGCCTCTTCCAGATCTTCTTTTCATATTTACCATGTGCCTGTAGAAAGAGAAATACTAAGAACTGATTCTGGCCAGTGTTCAAAATGATAAATGTCTCATGACCAGAGTTGGGGGTAATGCATTACAATAACTAAAGTTACGTGATCAGATTACTTTTTCATGTAACTAGTAATGCATTACTTTCTTTTTTGCTTTTTTTTTATATATGATTTATTATTTCATTTTTCACAACAACAGACAAACACTCCCAAAAAATTTTTTTTTAAAATAAATGATAATAAAAAAGAAAAATCAATATAAAACAGGTTTAGTACAGTATATAATATATTATAACAGAAGTGTATGTAATAATACAGACATAGGCCAAAGTGAGCCTTAAGTAGGTCCAGTAATAAATTTGAGTAACCCAAAGACTTAGTAAATAAAGTGGTAATGCATTACTTTTAAACTTGCAACAAAATATTATAGTAGTTACTTATAGTTATTACTTGTGTGTGTGTATGTATATATATATATATATATATATTATATATATATATATATATATATATATATATATAGTTACTTTTCCAAATAATTAGTTTTTTTTTTCCCCATGTATTGACTGATAGTAATGCATTACAAGTAACTAAAGTTAAGTAATCAGATTACTTTTTCATGTAACTAGTAATGCATTACTTTTAAACTTGCAACAAAATATTAGTTACTTTTTCCAAATAATTTATGCAAGTTAGTTTTTTTCACATGTATCACATGACAGCTCTCCTGTACTCATAGACATATACACTAGACGTCACCTGGGGGTTCTAAGCATGCGTCAAAACCGCCGCCATCTTGGAACAGGGGTCTTGTCATAGGAAGTATCTAGGTAACGCTGCTATCTCCGCCTGTACTTCAAATTCATGGATGATGCAGGACTTTTGTGCTGCGTATGGATGTTTACAAACGAAATCTGAACTAGGAAGGTTTTTTAAAAAAAAAAAAATTTAATTAATTTCTCTGGATTAAATTATTAAAATACATGTCTGACTGTTAGAACGAACCAAAAAACTAGAAAATCGCATTCATGACGATTTATGGTGATTTTATTTCCGTTAGACCTTTGCCTATACATTGACACTGATGCATAAAGAGGAGGGGCTCCCCTGTTCCAAGATGGCGGCTCTATTGACGCATCGTTCCAATGAACTGCTGTAGCCCAGGTGACGTCTAGTGTATATGTCTATGTCCTGTCCTCATGTTGTGAAATCGTAAGTGCAGAGGCGTTGTGTGTGAACATGATGGCTATTGTAGCTCTAGACTAAATGTGAGCAGGCATTGACTTATTCTGACTTGCACAAAAACAAATTCAGTATTCATCAAAATGAATAAAAGCAGGGGAATTCAAACTTTAGTTAACTTCACATTTGTGTTTTTATTGCTGAAGTAAGTGTTCAATTTTCTTCTTCTGCAATCCAGAACGGCAGCGCAGCTGAAAGGTTTGTTTGAGTTGCGCCCTCTACTGTACAGGCGGGAATTTGCATTTTGCTTATTCATTTCACTTTTGGTGTGAAAGGGCCTTTAAAGGGCCAAAAAAACAGATTTTTTTTTGGTTATAAAAACAAACAAACATACAAAGTGTGAGAGGTGACACATTACTTTCCATAAAAACTAACCAAGTAATGCAGTTAAATGCATTTTAGGGACTATCGCAATACTGCAATGCATTAAAGTAACTTTCCCCAACACTGCTCATGACACAATTTAAATGAATACTGGCATCTTTATTTTGAAAGCCTTGAGTCAAAGGATCTTTTTTTTGTTGCTTTGCGTCTAAACCCTTGATTTACCCTTAAATATACAAACATTCTTGTTTGCTTATTTGAAAGTCATTACACACTGTAATGCTGTTGCTTCTGTGTCCACTCAGAGTCCAGTGCTGAAGATGGCAGAAGGAGACACCATCTATGACTACTGCTGGTTCCCTAAGATGACCTCTATGGACCCGGACACATGCTTGTGAGTGTGTGTGTGTATATAATGTGTGTGTGTGTCTATACACCACTGTTCAAACGTTCATTAAAAAAAATAATTGTCTCTGAAAGTCTCTTATGCTCATCAAGGCTGCATTTATCTGATCAAAAAAATAGTAAAAACCATAATATTCGGAAATATTATTAACTTAAAATAACAAATTTCTGTTTTTAATATATTTTAAAATGCAATTTATTCCTGTGATGGCAAATCTGAATTTTCAGCATCAGTGTCACATGATCCTTCAGAAATCATTCTAATGCTGATTTTTCTGCTAAAGAAACATTTCTTGCTATTATGACAGTTGTGCTGCTTAATGTTTTTGTGGAAACTGATGAACTTTTTCAGAATTCATTTTTAGCAATTTAAAAGAACAGCAATGATTTGAATGATAAAAAATATTTTCTGTCACTTTTGATCAATTGTTGCTGAATAAAAGTGAAGAAGAAAAGCTTTTGAATTGAAGTTTATTGATTTACAAAATATTAGTTTTAGCTTTGCTCTGTTCCCTTTGGGTTAAGAGTATTAGGAGTACATCTTCACTTAATAACACCAGTTTGAGAATCAGAATGAGAATTGTGGTGTGTGTTTGGAAAGTAAATGTTAAGGACTGTGTTTGCTGGGCGGTTTGAAACATTAATAGTGGTCATTTTGTATTTATCTGAAAAGTTGTTTTGAAAGCTAGTAAGCAAAAGATAAAGCAGAATAAACTGCGCTATTATCCATTCAGCAGGGCAGCTGACAGTCACAATCATAGCAGTGCCAACATTGATATGCAATAAGCATATGATTTGTTCTGTGGAGAATAATTGTGTTTGGCTTCCCATTCAGCTCATAGCAAAATAAAACATGCTCTACATGCCAATGTGTGTAACCCCAGATCTAGAGGAGGATCAGAAGAAGCTTTTTCCAATATTTCTTGTGCTTTTCACTTTACAAAAATTACATTGATAGTTAAAGACTAAAGTAATGTCTTCATGGCCGTAGGAAAAGATCATTAAACAAAGGTTTTAGTTCACTAAGATATTGATTATCTATTCACTCTATTTTCAAACCTATATTTTTTTTAAAATTTGACCATTTAGACTTGACCAATTAGTGGGGTTTCATTTACTGATTAACAGTCACATTTGTACAATCTCCATTGCCTGGTTTACAAAGTGGCCCAGTTAATTGTTTCCAGAGACATGGCACGGCTTTAAAGAGATTGAGTTTTAATGAAGCCGCTATTGTTCCAGATCAGCGTTGCTGTGTTTCTCCTCTGTTATGATCAGTGCTGATGAGCCTTGTCTCCTCCTCTGGTGGAGATTGTTGGATTCAACCCAGAATGTAAATTTCAAGGCTTGGATTTATTGTGGCGGCTCACATATCCTGTACTTTCTGCAAAACCCTCTGGAGGGAGTGAGTGGTTTTGATTGTGCCTATTTATAAAACTGTTAGTTCTGGCTCTAAAATGTGACAGATTTTTGCACCGTGCGTAACAACATCCCTTAAGTTGTGGTAAAATATCTATGCGTGCGTGCGAGTGCTGTTGTTGTGTCTCTATCTACATAAACAAATTCACTTAATCAACTTAATACAGAACTTTAAAGCCATGACTGAAGTAGAACAGATCAAGATCATATTAGGAGAGGGACAGACAGCTGCCAGATGTGTCTGTCGGTCTCATTGTCTATCTAGTTGTGTGTGTGTAAGTGCTGTTGTGTCTCTATCTATCTATAATTATCTATATCTATATATCTGTGTGTGTGTGTTAGTTAGGGTTTGCAGAAAGCAGTGCTGGAATTGTTTAGGGAGGAAGTAAGTGGTCTCTTGTTCTTCATCTCCAGTTCTCTGTCGCTCCAGTTCTCGTTTAATGATGTTCTCTTTGATGGTTATGTTTTTTTGTTGGACAAAAGGCAATGGAACAGAAATCAGTCCAAATCAACGGCAGTCGTCATGGATAACTGCGGCAGGTTGCTAACGAGGGCTCGTTAACTGTGGCATGTGCTGTTTCACACACACAGCATCGGTTCTGATCAAACGTTGTTTGGGATTACAGAATCCGCCCTGCAGCGACCGAAAATGACAAAGGAAAGGGAGGAACGACGAGTCGCGGGTCAAGGACACACTAAACTTCATAAAGAACTCGTAAAGATGAAGAGGGTGAGGTTAAAGAAGTCAGACGAGACGTGCTCCGTAACAATTTGTCATCTTTTATCTGGTTTTAGTGATATTGTTTACAGGCATTTCTGAAGCACTGTGAGAAACACAGCAGTTTTCGAGTGTTTCTCTTCCAGGCGTGCGTAGCGTAATGTTCTGACTGCTGCCACGGGCTTAAAGAGCTGCTCGGAGGTCCACAGGGGTTGATCATTAACTCTGACTTATGATTGGCTGTTTCCTCCAGGGGTGGTGCTTAGTATTCAGGTCATTTACTTCCTCCATCTCAGCTCAAGTCATTTGGTGTAGTTTCTCATTATTCACTTTTAAACTGTTGCCCTCCTGTTGAGACGAAACGTCGGATCTGTACTTAAGGGAATGGTTCTCCGAAAAATAAAAATTCTGACATCATTTACTCTTGTCATTCCAGTCCAAACCCATATGGCATTCATTTGTCAATAGCATAGTAAAGCACAGCTCAGCGATTCACTTTCAAACCGACCAGCTCTCTGTTGGTCAGCATAGTGAATGTGCATAACCAGCTTAAAGAGGTCATGACATGGTGTTTTTTTTTTTTTTTTTTAGTTGTCCTATTATGCTTTTTTACTTTCAACTATATTTAGTCTTAATGTTGCTCTTTGAGCATAAAAAAGATTGGCAAGGTTACAAAGTCCATTACAGAGGGGGATATTTTATTTAACAGAATCCACTTTTCAAGAACTACAACGCACTTTTTCCGGAGCTCATCTTATAGTTTCATAATGTTCCTCATTTAAATAATATCCGCCCACAGAATACGTACAAAAGTTAGCGAGGCCTGGTTAAGCTGCGCCAGAAAAGATGAAGGGTGTTGTCTTGTCGCTGTTTTTTTCCACCTCGGAAAAAGTTTGTCCTAAAGGTCCTTGAAATTCGTGTCCGAAATCTTCGCACGTTAAAAAATAAATACGACCTCATGTTATGTCAATCACGTTTACACACTGCCTACGAAACTTTCGTCCGTCGTAAAAAAATTCGGATCGGGTTCGATTTTCTGCGTTTTTCGCATCCGTAACAAGCAGTTAAAATGGTGTTTTGACAATTCAGAGTCACCGAATGACGGATATGAAAAAAACGCATGCGAAAATTTCAGACTCGATGTGCAAGGACCTTAAGGCTGACAAACTGAGAGAGGTTAATTTATTTTATACAGAGTACAATGCAGGCTATACACACAAAAGCTTCTCCTGAAAGACGGAGCCATTCCCATTTTGTCAGGACAATCTATTGTTTATGGATCACAACTTCTAAGTATGTCTTATTTTTTCCAGTTGTGTTTTCTATTACCAGTTCCAATCATAAGTTGTATGTAGTTGCTATAAAGTAAACGAAGGGCAAAGCCTTGCCTCCGCTAGCCTGCTAACTAACATTACAGCATTGATGTAGTGTTTACTTCAGGTTTTGTAAGCTCTTGCTTTTGTAAGACTCTTCACCACCCCTTAGGAAAATTATCCATGATTTTGTGATCGATTACTGGAATTTCATGCCTCCACACACGTCATCAGCGTGTTTCATGAGGCTTTAAGTTGTAGACAGACGTCAGTCACCGAGCACCGCAAACAAAACTACGAGCTTATGCTGCGTTTACACCGTCATAACCGTAATTATGAGACGGCAACCCGTAACGTTCTACCCGGAGCTGTTCACGTCCTCAGACTCAGATTTATACATTTCTATTAACCCTATTAACCAGGGATGGAAATTAACTTTTTTGTCCACCGGCCACTGTGGCTGGTGGATTTCAAAATCTACCAGCCACTCAATGTTTTTACCAGCCACTTTCTTGTTTTTAACCGACAATGTGTAACTGCATGTAAAAATTAATAGGCCTACTACAAGATCTACAATACAAGCAGTTTATTTAATCTCAAGTCTCAATGCAATACTGGCATTTTTTTCTTTCTCTCTTATACACACACAAACCATGAACTGATATACATTTCATTAAATGAGTAGGGCGGATTAAACAAAAAACTGAACCGATGCTGAACCGCACTCTATGCCGGACAGGGAACTACACTAACCTTTTCCACTGCTGGCACTTGCGTTACTAACTTTTTCAGTTACTGGCACAAAACATGATTTAGTCGCACAAATTATTTATAGTAAGGTATGGATAATAATGAACAATAATGAAACTGTATTGCATTAGGGGTGGAACGGTACACAGAAGTCACGGTTCGGTTCATACCTCGGTTCAGACGTCACGGTTCGATACGATTTCGGTACAATGGAGTGAAAAGCAAAACAAAAATGCAGAAGGCATTTTTATAAATGTCTTAAGCCTTGTATTTTTAAGTTGTATACGTTTTATTAATAAAGGCATAGAACCAGTTTATTTGTAGTGCACTGACAATAGTTTTATATAATTAGTTTATTAAATTAATAAAAAAGACAAAAAGACCTTGAGATATGTTTGGTAATTGTACCTGAATGAATTTAAAATTAATTTGCTATATTTCAGATCAATATATTTGTTTTCCTTAATTTTAATTAACCCTAACTTTATTCTCATCTGAATTATAAATAATTGATTTCCGTATAAAAAAATACTACCATTAAAACACATTTGATTTTCTTTTTTAATCAATGTAGAATGTGTAACTTAAAAAAAAAAAAAAGATTAGTGCTCAGACTCCGAGGCTATGTTGCTTTCGTCAACGAAAATTATGACGAAATATCGTCGTCAACGAACCTTTTTCACGTGACGAAAACGAGACGAGACGCAACGTAAATGCTGGTCATGTGACGATGACTATAATTAAATGTATAATGTAATATCGTTGACGAATAAAAACGAGACTAAATGTGGTTTACAAAATAAAAACTAAGCTAAAATGTCTCTTCATTTTCGTTGACCAAAACGAGACGAGACGAAATGTTATTTAACGTTATTTCGTCTCGTTTACTTGCGTTATTACCGGTATGCAGCATTTCTGTTTCCTGTGTTTCACTTCAGGGGCTGCATCAGATCGCACTGCGCAGACGCAGGCGACATCACATCCTCAAGCCCCACTCGCGGCATTATTTAGAAGATGCAGCTGCGTGAGTTACGGCTGTTTCACACATACTCCGTGTGTAGTGCGTATGCGGTGCGGTGTGTATGCAGGAGCAGCTCGAGCTGTTGTGTTTTCACATGTGCTGCGTTTGCAGTGCGCAGCTGATCTACGGCTGTAATACCACAATCACAACATTTATTCTCTATTTTTTATTTCAAATCAATATTTCTAGCCTACATCCGTTATGTCGCGTTGTTGAGGTAGGCTACTGTGTAGATCTCTGCTCTGCTGTTATGCACGCACCGCTCCCGCGTGCGGTGTGAGCGCTCTAACCTAACGGGTGCGGGAAAAAATACACACCGCAAACGGAGTAGGCTATGTGTGAAACAGGCGTTAGCATAAACGACAACAAACGCAGTTAAGTCTGACACAGAGAAAGGGATTCGTCTTTGGGAGAAAAAGAAGAAATGACATTTGGAAATACTTTAATGTCATCGTGTGTAGGCAACATGTTTGGTTGGTAAAATAAATATGTTCTAAATTCATATCAGAGCGTCTTCTGTGTCTGGAATAGCATTCTTGAGTCTATAAGGTAACAATAATATAATAAGATAGACTAACAATAATAAGATAAGATTTTTTGAAATGGGTTTGGCTAAAAGAAAATGTTGGTTTCGTCTACTACTAGGTATACATATTGACTGGGTTAAATAGAATTGCATTACTAAAATGAGACTAAAATACAATTTTCATGGACTAAAACTAGACTATGTCTTTCGTCGACTAAAACTAGACTAAAATGTCATCAGTTTTCGTTGACTAAAACTAGACTAAAATGTCATCAGTTTTCGTTGACTAAAACTAGACTAGACTAAAAAGAGTATGAACGTGACTAAAACTAATAAAAACTAAAATGACAGCTTGACACAAAGACTAGACTAAAACTAAAATTAAAACAGGCCGCCAAAAACAACACTACTCCGAGGACAAGAAATGAAAACCAATACGATATGTCCAAAAGATGTAACCTGTTTTGAAATGGGGTTGGATAAATATGTTTTGCTTTTAAAACTGTGCGTGTGTGGTTGGGTGACAGTTGTAGGTTACATTTTGACAAGAGTTTAGAGTGTGACAAAAGCACAATGTTGTGTTTTATTGCGAGTGTCAGTGTACACAAGTAAACACTTTTCAGTTTTAATGATGTCCTGTATTTTTTTATGTTTCCACTGATCGCGATTTTTTTTTATGTTTCCACTGATCGCGTCTCACTCACACACACACACTCTCACACACACACACACACACACACACACACACACACACACACACACACACACACACACACACACACACACACACACACACACACACACACACACACACACACACTTTGATCATGCCTCTCACTCACTCTCTCTCTCCTTTGGGACGGCAAAACCGCCTCTCGCGCTCAAGCCTCGACGGAAGAAGCGCGCGGGTAGATGTTCGCGCGGCTAGCTCTTTACTACACAAGAGAGCTACCCCGCCCAAAAAATACACCATGCGCTCGCGGCTAGCTCTCCCTTTGGACGGCAAACAACCGCCTCTCGCGCTCGCACGCCGAGCCTCGATGGAAAAAGCGCGCGGGTGTTGAACGTGTGCCTCCTCTAAAAGTGTCCGCCGTCCGGGTGAAACAGTATGCAATTTTTATTTACCCGCCACGGTGGCCGGTAAGTGAAGCGAGTTTACCCGCCACAACACAAAATCACCCGCATTTGGCTGGTGGCGGGTGCTAATTTCCATCCCTGCTATTAACGCCGAATTTAATCTGCAGCAGTCAGGTGGTACAAGTCAGAGCTCTGTAAGTTGTTTACGTTCATTATTATTGTAATATTATGTGCTTGACATGAGGTAGTTTGACACCGTCTCTCGTCTCTGATGCTTTGCCGTCTCTTCTGTGTGTGTTCATGTGTTTTGAAGGAGGCGTGGCATGGAGACCCTCTGAAGAGAGGGTGGGATCTCATGCTTTCAAATCTAACTTGCTATTGCTACACTGCCTTTAAGCTCTGAAACTTGCTGGATTTTTTGATGGTACAAACCCCTCTTATATGTCTTATATGTCCCAAATGTCCTCTTCTATGTCAAATTAAGGCAAATTGTGGCAAAATGTCACTTTAAACATGAGCAAAACCTGTGTGGGAAACTTTTTCACACTAATGCCAAAGCTTCCCATCTGATTCCTATTACAATAACTGGATCTCGTCTGAAAGTTCATCGAGCAATGGCAGATATTTCCGTATCTTAAAGGATTAGTTCACTTTTAAAAAGACTTTTGCTGATAATTTACTCGCCCCCATGTCATCCAAGATGTCCATGTCTTTCTTCTTCAGTCGAAAAAAATGAATGTTTTTGATGAAAACATTTCAGGATTTTTCTCCATATAATGGACTTCAATGGCAACCAAACGGTTCAAGGTCCAAATGACAGTTTCAGTGCAGCTTCAAAGTAGCCTAGAAATCTAGACGCACCCTAGCGGCAGCGAAAATCATTTCGCTGCCAGTGTGGTCTAGCAACTCTCCATAGGCTTTTGAGCTGGAAAAACCAAAAACTGGTCAGGCCAATCACATCGCGTATAGAGTCGGCGGGCGGGCTTAACACAATGACGGCACAGTTCATGACGTTTCGCGTGATTTCCATAGGTGATTTCCCTGCTACTTGAAAACAATGAAGATACAGCAGTCTTTCGAATCGGCTTTGGCCGCGACTCTGGAGGACTTGGAGTTAGAGAACGTCACTTAAGTCATTCTTAAAAAAGGAAGATGTGTTTAGAGTTTTGACGACCGGATACGGCAAAAGTTTAATATATCAACTAGCTCAGCTAGTGGGTATATTAAATGCACGGGACTCACTCAGCCACAGCCGTTCGTTGCTCTGGTTGGTTGTAGCGCTGTCCTATTGTGTGCCGAGGGATTTTAAAAGACAACCGTTTATCCCGCCCCTCGGATTGAGGCATGTCAATGGAGAGTTCCCAGACCTAACATCTTGATGTAGGTCTGGCATGCCGGGCTAGCTTCAAAGGGCTTTAAACGATACCAGACGATGAATAAGGGTCTTATCTGGCGAAACCATCGGTCATTTCAAAAATAAATAAAAAAGTTTGTTTTATTAGCACAAATGCTCGCCTTGCTCTGTCCTGTGATGCACGTTTGTGACTCTCCTGTTCGAACTCGTTCATCAAAATGAACGAATCTTTTTTCGAGTCATTTAGATCATTTCGTTCATTGAATGAACGAAATGACTCGAAAAAAGACTCGTTCAAAATGAACAAATCTTTTTTCGAGTCATTTCGTTCGTTGAATGAATGAAATGACTCGAAAAATGATTTGTTCATTTTGATGAACGAGTTCGAACAGGAGAGTCACAAACGTGCATCACAGGACAGAGCAAGGCGAGCATTTGTGCTAATAAAACTTTAACTTTTTTATTTATTTTTGAAATGAGTGATGGTTTCGCCAGATAAGACCCTTATTCATCGTCTGGTATCGTTTAAAGCCCTTTGAAGCTGCACTGAAACTGTCATTTGGACCTTGAACCGTTTGGGTCCCATTGAAGTCCATTATATGGAGAAAAATCCTGGAATGTTTTCATCAAAAACCTTAATTTCTTTTCGCCTGAAGAAAGAAAGACATGGACATCTTGGATGACACGGGGATGAGTAAATTATCAGCAAAAGTTTTTTTTTTAAGTGAACTAATCCTTTAAGAGTGTTATCAAAATATCTATGTGACTCGATGATACATTTCCAAGTGCTTCAATCGAATTTAGTGAAAAAAAATCTGACAATTTAGCAGTTTTACAGTAAAATCATAGTGTTCACTCATATTCATGAGAGTATTCATGTATTTAATCCCCACATAACCACGTTTCCATGCAATAACGTGCCTTGTTTTGCCATGAACATCCTGAAGTGCAGAGATGGTTTATAAAAAGCTCTAGTATTTTTTTTTCTATGTTCTGAAATCCTTAATTCATGTAATAAAATGTTTTAGTTTGTATATATATAGTTTGTACTGTCCCCTATCAATGCCAAGGGATTGCCTAGGGGTTTTCCAATCCTTTGGAGGGCACGTACTCATATGCCTAATTTCTTTTATCTAGCAGTAATCATCATCTTTCACTTCAAATTGTCTTAGCTCTTCATTTGTTAGATTCTCTATTGTAAATGGGTCTTTTGTGTTGCTGGTTTGGATGAAAGCCAGACTGATTATTAAAGGGTTAGTACACCCCAAAATGAAAATTCTCTCAGTAATTACTCTCCCTCATGTTGTTCCAACCCGTATAGGGCTGATCCGAATACCATTTTTTGAGCTTCGAAGCTTCGGTAGGAATGAACATCGAATATTCGAAGCTTCGGAATCTCTATTATGTCTCAGACATCCCAAGTCTCCCGCATATTGATAGCGGCTCCCTGATGCCCGCAAATGTGTTAAAATCTCCCGGAAGCTGCTCGCGAGCTCCAAACCGTGTAGCGCACACACGACAAAGAGAGGGAGAGACCTTGCGTGTGTCTGTGTGTGCAAATGTGCGTGTGTGTGCAAGTGTGCGTGTGTGCCTCTTGAAGCGCATGTAAAATGCGCTTCAAATTCTCGAAATAATAATCATGCGCTGATGATGATGCGATCATCATCAGCGCATGACTATTATTTCGAGACTCGAGAGCCGTTCATCCAAACGACTTCACAAGGGAGTGCAGTGTATTTGGTGCAATATAGATAGACACTCGAGATGCGACACGTTCAGAATTAATAAACTTCTAATAAACTACAGAACAGCGCGAGCGGGAAGTGGCGCGCCTCACGCGAGCGCTTATGCTCCGAGAACGGACACTGCTCTGCACTAGTGATATAAAACACACAGGTCTGTAACTTAAGCAATATTTCTAATAAGGTAGGCTAGTCTAATAGTCTCACTAACAAACTACTGAGTAAGGTAGATGTAAATAAAGAAGCGGAGCGCCTCACGCGAGCAGAGAATGGACTACGATATTATCTTATGCTCCGAGAATGAACACTGCACTAGTGATATAAAACACACTAATACATACATTTATACATTTTAATACTATATACATTTTAATATATTTTGTTTCTATTATTCTATTTTCCACAATGTCAAAGCAATGCAGCTTATAACCCAAAGTACAAGCTCAGGCATTCACTTCTGTACATACAAACTCCGCTGTTCTGCACTCTAGCCAGAGAATACTCCCGTTGCAGGAACACTTTTAGTAGTCCAAGAAAAAGCAAATATCTATTTATTAAGTAGCTATAATGAATTTATATGTAAAGTATTGTATTTCACCAGATTTTATAGTGTAAAACATATACAACCGCGAATGAGAACCGTTTCGAGGGGGATGGATGCCAGGTTTGAAGAAAGAAAAAAAAAAAAAAAACGAATATTCGAATGTCACATTTTCAAATCGAATACCAACCCACCGAACGAATATTCGAATATTCGAATATTCTGGTCCAGCCCTAAACCCGTAAGACTTTCGTTCATCTTCGCATCACAAATGAAGATATTTTTGATGAAATCTGAGAGCTGTCTCACTCCTCCATAGGCTTCTATGTAATTGACACTTTCCTGGCCAGAAAAGTTAGTAAAAACATTGTTGAAATAGTCCAAGTGACTACAGTGGCTCAACCTTAAGTTTATCAAGCGGCGAGAATATTTTTTGTGCGCAAAAAAAACAAAAATAACGACTTTATTCAACTATTCATTTTCTTCCGTCTGGGCCTCCGAGTGAGTTCACGAGAGCGCCACGACGCATGCGCGAGAACTGAAATGACGCTCCCGATCATTTGATGGGAAACTGTGAAAGGTAAGCCATGCACTTTGCGGCATTAGTAAGGCTCTTTTACATTTCCTCGTTGGTTTCTCACGATTCGGACATTCGGACACACTTTAGAACCATTTAAAACACTACATCGAGACCCATCTTCTCAGTTCTCGCGCATACGTCGTGGGTGGAACGGGGAAATCTTACGGGGTTGGAACAACATGAGGGTGAGTAATTACTGACAGAATTTACATTTTTGGGTGAAATAATCCTTTTAGTCTGATGTTGCATTCTATTATATTAGTTATTACTCTTAAAATAGTTTTTTAGATCTTTGCAGTATAGTTTTCAGTGTATTTCAGTTTCCCTCGTTTTTTACAGCATTGCCAGCAGTAGCCGGGACAACCCAGTCCACATATGGGACGCGTTCTACGGGGACCTCCGTGCATCTTTTCGACCCTACAACCACCTGGATGAGCTGACGGCGGCCCATTCCCTGTGTTTCTCTCCCGACGGCTCTCAGCTCTTCTGCGGCTTTGATAAAATGCTCCGGGTCTTCCACACCGACCGTCCTGGGAGAGACTGCGAGGAAAGGCCCACCATGGGTGAGGGTCCCTCTTGTAGAGAAATATCCGCTACATCAATCACTCTCACTCTTCAAACGGTTTTTAATCGGGGTCATTAAGACGGCTGTCTGGCTTGCATGGGTGTGGAATGCCTGTAATCCCATTTCATTTCTTTTTGTTTGTTTGGGTGGATTCATTCCAAACGCATTCATGGCGGGAAACGCATATTTGGCTTGATTAAGCTAACATGGCATGCATGGCTCTCATCTAGACAGTGGCTGTGGATATAATTATCTTAGCATGTTTGTGGTGTCTGACTCATTCACGTTGTTTCAACACTGCTATTGTAATTATTGGTCTGGATGTAACACAAAAGATCTTTGTTCAGACTGATGAGCGTTTGAAATATGCAGGCCTATTATATTATAGTAAAATGGATAATGTAGTTCCATCTTTATACTCTGATTGGATGAGCCACTTACCAAGTTGTTGTGAAGTAGCTGATATACGTACACTACTGTTCAATAGTTTGGGGGAAAATATTAAAAAAATGTCAAGGACTTTATTTTTAAATTATTCTTCAAGGACATTTATAGTGTTACAAAATATTTCTTATGTTGACATATATTCAATGTTGTTCTCTTGAACTTTCTATTCATCAAAGATTGCAAAATTGCATCACACTTTCCATCAAAATATTTATCAGCACAACTGTTTTCAACGTGGATAATAAAGAGAAATGTTTCTTGAGCAGTAAATCAGCATATTAGAATGATTTCTGAAGGATCATGTGACGCTGAAGACTGGAGTAATGATGCTGAAGATTCATCTTTGATCGCAGGAATACATTACATTTAAAATGTACTGAAATTGACAACATTTATTTTAAATTCTTTAATTGTAATTTTTTTTTTTTGAGCATACGAGAAAAAAAAATCTTTCCGACCCCAAACTTTTGAACAGAAGTGGACACCTGTGACGACACATCAAATGAATTCTATATGTATGCGTAAAGTTGCAATTAGGGGTGCAACGGATCAAAAAACTCACGGTTCGGATTGTTTCTCGGATCAGAGTCACGGATCGGATCATTTTTCGGATCAGCAAAAAAAAAAAAAAAAAAAAAAAAAAAAAAGACAAATAAACATAGGTTTTGTCTTTTTGTTAATTAACACTTTGATGATG
The DNA here is from genome assembly GCA_036326025.1 of Chrosomus eos. Taxonomy (NCBI): domain Eukaryota; kingdom Metazoa; phylum Chordata; class Actinopteri; order Cypriniformes; family Leuciscidae; genus Chrosomus; species Chrosomus eos. The sequence goes on along the minus strand of CM070818.1, from coordinate 9,684,043 downwards.
AATGGTTAAATTAAAATATATAAAATCAACTTAAAGTGCACAAGGCATAATTGTAGGAGCCTAATTTTGCTTTTGTTCAGTGACAATTATTGCATAATGTGTTGCATTTCAGTATTTGAATATTTGTGTTTTGATTGTAACTTTCTTTCTTTGTGTGTACTAATTAGATAAATATGCTCTATATTTACTTTGAAATATGTTATGTAAAAATTGTGCACTGGCCCTTTAAGAATTTCGACTGTAAGTGAGGGGATTGGTTGTGCGTCCTTTATAGGAAATAGAGTGGAATCGCACAGTTTTCTTTACCGCATCCGTGATATTTAGGATTTAAGATTATATTTTGTTTCTTTTCTTTTCTTTTCTTTGTTTGATTTACTAACGAGTTTGGATTAAAAGGAAGAATTTACATGAAGAAAACGGTGCATGTGAATTGTTTTTTATTGGACACGGAGCGAGTTGACTGGAATTCTTGCGATGCGCACTCACAATAATAATATCTTCTTTTTAGAGATATTAGGGGGGTTGACTTACCGAAACGGGCCAATCAAGAGGATGCTCTCTGTCTTACATGCGCACGGCACACACGCAAGGTCTCTCGCTCTCTCCTGTGCGCGCGCTACACGGTTTGGAGCACATATGTTCTGTCTCGCATGCGCGCTCATGCACGCTCGCTCGCTAGATCCCGGGAGATTTGAACTAATTTGCGGGCATCAGGAAGCCAAAATGCTCCTATACAGGGGATTTAAATGACGCGGGGCGTTCAAGCTCCTCCGTTCCTCTGCTCGCCATGACCACGCTGTGTGTGGTGGACTGAATATGCGCACTTTTTTTTTTTCATAAATCAATCCGCGGATCACGTGTGTGCCGAACCGAAGATATTGATCCGAACGGATCACGGATCAATGACGATCCGTTGCACCACTAGTTGCAATGTTGTTTGACTCCCGTAAGCAAGTCAATTCAGCTTCTCGTTAGACCCCTTAAAGTGATAGTTCACTTTGAAATAAAGTTTTGAGTTTTAGCTTACCTCAAGGGCATCCAAGATGTAGGTGTCTTTGTTTCCACAGTATTTTCAATTTTGATATTTTTAGGTCAAACAGTTCTTGTCTGTCAGTCATATAATGCAGTCATATGGGGTCCACCTCAAAGAGCATACACAGAGAAGTCCAAATTAAACATGATTTAATGACTCGTAAATATAAGTACACATTGATGGCCTAAGACACGAAACGAGCGGTTTGTGTGAGAAAACGAACAGTATTATATCGTTTTTACCTCTTGTAAACACAGCCACGTCCAAGTGATCTGAGGCCGCGGGCGTCGTAAAACAATTGTTTTATTTTTTAATTTTTTTAATTGTTTTCTTTTACGACGGTTTAAACATCCCGGATAAGCGCAAATTAGTACCATTTTAATTAGCCGTCTTACCTACAATCTCTGTTCTGTGTAAACAATGAGTGACGTACACGCGCGAGGTTTCACTTCCGGTGCTTCCGGAAAAGACAGAAGCGCCGGCGCCCTCAGATCACTTGGACGTGGCTGTGTTTACAAGAGGTAAAAAACGATATAATACTGTTCGTTTTCTCACACAAACCGCTCGTTTCGTGTCTTAGGCCATCAATGTGTACTTACATTTACGAGTCATTAAATCATGTTTAATTTGGACTTCTCTGTGTATGCTCTTTGAGGTGGACCCCATATGACTGCATTATATGACTGACAGACAAGAACGGTTTGACCTAAAAATATCAAAATTGAAAATACTGTGGAAACAAAGACACCTACATCTTGGATGCCCTTGAGGTAAGCTAAAACTCAAAAATTTATTTCAAAGTGAACTATCACTTTATAGCAAGGGTAGGCAAGTTCGGTCCTAGAGAGCCGCTGTCCTGCAGAGTTTGGCTCCAACACTCAAAAAAATCTCACCTGCCTATAGCCTTAGTAATCCTGAAGACATTGATTAGCTTGTTCAGGTGTGTTTGATTAGGGTTAGAACTAAATTTTGCAGGACAGCGGCTCTCTAGGACTGAACTTGCCTACCCCTGCCTTAAAGGAACAGTACACCCAAACATTAAAATGCTGTCATTAATTACTCACCCTCATGTCATTCCAAACCCGTACGACTTTCGTTCATCTTCAGAACACAAATGAAGATCTTTTTGATGAAATCTGAGAGATTTCTGTCCCTCCATTGACAGCTACGCAACTGACACTCTTACACAGGTTCAGTTGAGCTTCTGTTTATGTTAGTTGATCAGTGTTTATACAGTATGTGAATAAAAGCCTAAATTAAATCATCATATAAAGCGATTGAGTTTCTTCTGAAAATTTGGGCTAAATTGCTCAATTCATATGGATTAGTTTTACGATCTATTAATGAACTTTTTGAAGCGTCAAAGTGTCAGTTGTCAATGAAGGGACAGAAATCTCTCAGATTTCGTTAAAAATATCTTAATTTCTGTTTTGAATTTTAAATTTTGAGTGAACTATCCCTTTAATAAGTTATTTCTCGTCTGGACTTGTTTGGGAAACGCCCCTCTGTATTTGCTCATTACTCCATGAATCTTTTTCGTTCTCTAATACAAAAAAACTGAATATATTTTGTTCCTGTTTTTCTTTCCGCTCATTTCATCCATCATTCTTCTTTCAAGTGAAGAAACAGGGTCAGACTGGCATTATCTCCTGTATTGCCTTCAGTCCGTGCCAGTCCATGTACGCCTTAGGGTCGTATTCTCGTTCGACCGGCCTTTACGCTTGTGATGATGGATCTCTGCTGGCTCTTCTGCCCACTCGACACCACGGAGGCCTTACACACCTGCTGTTCTCACCCAACGGCTATCACATGTACACGGGCGGCCGCAAGGTCAGTATGCTGTATTCCTGTCCCTCACAGCTTTGTTTTTAATCGTCACATTAAATATGACGGATATCAGATGCATCCGCCAATCAGAAGCACTGCTATTTGCTTGTATGTTTTGAATTGTCTTGCTAATATACTGTGCAGGGTGGGAAATTAGCACCAGCCACCAGCCAATGGCTGGTACTTTTTCAAAGTGGCTGGTGACTTTGCCTTGTATACCAGCCACAGTGGCTGGTAGATTATAAAACATATTTTTATTGGTTACTACTTAAAGGATAACTCCGGTATTTAACACTTTGAGTCTATTTTCTAGTTTGTTTTGGATGAACTAGAGTGGTGGACTTAGAAATTTTGACGATGGGTCCTGTCTCGAGTTTTTGACTATGGCATAAGTCTCTTTATTAGACATTCTCTGGTTGTAGTCTTTTCGCTCGGTTCTCCGTCTCTCAGAAGGCTAGCAGAGCAACTGATCACCATCAAGTGGTCGGGAGTGCGCTAACGCTTCAGACTCAAATATCGAGCGGAAGTTTATACGCGGTTGTGAGGTATCTGAAAATATAGTTCTACTATAGTAAATAACACGGATTGAAAGCATACATTGCGCCGATATATATTTGTTTTTAATCATCAACGAGCACCACTAACCACTCGGTGAGTTGCACAGTTTTGAGAGCTAATGTTAAGTGTTGTTTTAAGCACATGTTTCAGTATGCTCGTAGACAGCCACTCTGAAGCGCTCAGAGGCGATCCTAAAATAGTCAAAAACTCGAGACAGGACCCATCGTCAAAATTTCTAAGTCCACCACTCTAGTTCATCCAAAACAAACTAGAAAATAGACTCAAAGTGTTAAATACCGGAATTATCCTTTAAAACATTCCTTGTAACAGATTGGACGTCTTTTGTCAAAGAATGCTGTTGCTAAGTAACAATAATGCACTTTTGTCGAGTAACTAATTTGATTGGTTTTTCAATGGACCGTGACACATATAGCTGAGCTGAGGTACAGACGAAAGGAAAATTTTAAAAATGTGGCGACATATACCCGGTGTTAAAGGTATAGTTCACCCAAAAATGAAAATTCTGTCAGTAATTACTCACCCTCATGTCGTTCCAACCCCGTAAGACCTTCGTTCATCTTCGGAACACAAATTAAGATATTTGTGATTAAATCTGAGAGCTGGATCACTCCTCCATAGGCTTCTAAGGGATTGAAACTTGCCCCAAAAAGTTATTAAAGAAATCGTTAAAAGAGTCGAAGTGACTACAGTGGCTAGATCTTAAGTTTATCGAGCTACGAGAATACTTTTTGAGCGCAAAAAAAACAAAAAAAAATAGCGACTTTATTCAAGAATTCTCTTTGAGCCTGGAGAATTTTTTGTTATTGCGCAACACTTCTGGTTGAATCACACATGACCAGCGTCGGCCAATAGTGAGCCTACGTGTGACGTATAACACAGAAGCGCTGCGCAGTTACACTACGTCAACAGCTTAGGAGAAAAACATGGAAGAGAAGAGATGGTTCAATAAAGTCGTTATTTTTGTGTTTTTTTTGCACGCAAAAAGTATTCTCGTCGTTTTATAAACTTAAGATCTCGCCACTGTAGTCACTTGGACTCTTTTGACGATTTCTTTAAGAACTTTTCGGGGCTGTCAAGTTTCAATCATTTAGAAGCCTATGGAGGAGTGATCCAGCTCTCAGATTTAATCACAAATATCTTAATTTGTGTTCCGAAGATGAACGAAGGTCTTAGGGGTTGGAACGACATGAGGGTGAGTAATTACTGACAGAATTTTCATTTTTGGGTGAACTATCCCTTTAAGAGGCCCGCCGTGGAGTCAGCAGTAGCTATGAATGTACAAACTGTTGAGGGCGAAGTAAATAAAAAGAGAAGGTACTTTTCGAAAAAGTGGCACATTAATGACGAAGGGAAAAGAGGGAATGGTTAGCCTACCTTCCCGTCGAACAGTCCATGCACTGTACTTACTGTGTATAATAATACTTTGTAAATTTGAATTCCGGGAAAAGTGGCTGGTAAAAAATATAAGTGGCTGGTAAAATTGGGCATCCACCAGCCACTGTGGCTGGTGGGCAAAAAAGTTAATTTCCCACCCTGATACTGTGTGTCGCTGCCTTTAGGACTCCGAGATCCTGTGCTGGGACGTGAGAGATCCAGGACAGGTTTTGTTCTCCATGCACAGGAACGTCAATACCAACCAGCGTATCTACTTTGACATGGACCAGTAAGATCAAGATTTACAACTTGCCTAAAAACTCAAACATTGTAATTATACCCGTTTATGTTCTGCTCGTGTTATGTTGATATTTGTGTGTCTGAGTTAGATCTGGACGGTATCTGCTGAGTGGGGACACCGATGGTGTGGTGTCAGTGTGGGACACCCTCACAGCGCCACCTGATGGGAATGAGGAGACACTACAGCCAATGCTGCAGTTTCAGGCGCACACAGATTGTGCTAATGGCATCAGGTACTATTTAAATTTAATGGATCGATTGTGATATCTTTATCTTTTTATTGTGCCTCTTTAATTTTCCTAATTTTAAGAGTACTCAAAGGTTAAATTTGTGCCAGAATTTCCCTATATTAGGTTTGTCCAATACCCAGCCTTTTCCTCTAGAATACATTTATTAAAATCAGGGAAACTATAATTTGCACTTTTTCTTAAGAACTTAGAAAGCAATTTAAAAATTGATGTGGTATTTATGAACTACTTTTATCTTTTCGAAAGAACTCTTTTATGCTCAGCAAGGCTGCATTTATTTAAAGGGGTCATGAACTGGCTTTTTAAAATTGTTTATATTGTTGTCTGAGGTAAACTTATGACGTTCGCTTGGTTTTTACATTCAAAAACATCAAAATGAATAAGTAATAGGCTATTTTCTACCCTAGTTTTGAGCCTAGCTCAAAAACGCTCGTTTTTTATGGGCGTCTCGCATTTAAGACTTGGAAGTAAACGCCCACTGCTGTGAGTGGATAACAGTTTTGCATATTATAACGAGTTTCAACTGGTCAGTAACGATTAGACTGATACACATACACATTCTTATAATACCAAACGATCTGTAACAATGCAATACTAGCCTATTAGATTATTATTACTTTTTAAAAACAAATTTTACTCACATAAGTGTGTTGCATCATTCCTGTCGGATCCAATATAGACGGCACAGCACCGTTTTTTGAATGAATGAATGAATGAATGAGGCATTTATATAGCGCTTTCATATGTACTTCTGTACACCCAAAGAGTCTATTTTTAATTTTAATCGTCTGCAAATCCAGTCTCGACCGGTGTCTTGTTTACAAAACAATCCTCAGTGAAATGAAGCAAACAAACGGACCCACATCAGCTGGAACGTCATGAAAAATAAAGTTTAAGCATTCCTATTGTAATCCAGAGGAAGCTTATGCAGCGACTGTCTTCTTTCACAACCAGGCACTGCACAATATTTTGTAAACTCCATGTTTATTGCTCAGTAGCTCGATCCGGTTTGTCATCACGAGGTAGACATCTATGTTATTTAGCTATGCGTGTAATGCGCGAATTGGTGGGCGGGGCTAAACCGGCCGTGTTGAAGCAGGCGTTGATCTTCTTCTGCGGGGGTGGTGTTTTATCCTCTTTGACGTCATAGTTCCCCACTTTGAAAAACGAGTTGTTTGCTGAGGCTGGTGTCAATAAAAGCTTTTATTGGACTAACAAGGACGTTTTCAGTTCTGAAACTTACAGGATATTCTTATAATATGATGACCTCTCAGATGTCAAAAGCTCAAGGAAATTTTGATTTCTCAGTTCATCACCCCTTTAATCAAAAATACAATTAAAACAGTAATAGTGTGAAATAATATTGCAATTTAAAGTAATTGTTTTCTATTTGAATCTATTTTAAAATGTCATTTATTCCTTTGAAAGCTGAATTTTCAGCATCATTATTCCAGTCCCATGATCCTTCAGAAATTATTCTAATATGCTGATTTCCTGCTCAAGAAACATCTCTTATTATTACCAATGTTGAAAACAGTTTAATATTTTTGTGGAAACCGTGATAGATTTTTTCAGGATTCTTTGCCAAACAGAAAGTTGAATATATAGAACGACATTTATTTGAAATAGATTTTTTTTGTAACAATGTAAGAGTCATTTTTGATCAATTTAATGGATATTTAACTTGAATTTTTTCCTCACACAGAAATTTTAGTTTGGGTGAACTATACACAATACATATTGTCACTATCCACGATACTTATTGTTGCATTTTTGTATTACGATATATTGTGACCCGATATATAGTTACACCCCTATTACATAGCGCACGTTTAATCCGCTAAATGCATAAATGTAAATGACTAAATATTGCTAGCTTTACCCCCACTAACTTTATTTACTCTCTCATTTCTACAGTGTGCACCCCTTCATGCCATTAGTGGCTTCATCCAGTGGTCAGCGCAAGTTCTGCTGGCCGTCTGACAGCGGGGACTCAGGGTCCGACTCAGACGAGGGAAACGTGATGTCAACAACTGACGTCCGACAGGACAACGCTCTGGTGCTGTGGTGGGCCGGCCCATTGGGCTCAACCAATGAGAGGCTGCAGGAGGAGGAGCCCACAGTTATTGAAAGCTAGAACTTTTGATTGTAAAACTGCACACGGACCCGTAATCTACTGCCACACCTATCACACTGATTGTTACAGTTGTACGACTGTAATTCTGCATTGATTTTAAGTGTAGAATAATCCTTTTTTTTAAATCCTCCGGCCTTTTTGCATGGCGCTAGGTTCGTAAACCTCAATCGGTGAATGTCTAAAAGTCACGACAAACCAAAATCCCTTGAATTTAAACAACAAATTATGATTTAGATGACCTGGAAAACATCTGAAATATGCATAATTCATTCATAGGTTTCATTTTGTATGCATGGCTCGTTAAATTGATGTTTCCGTTGGGTTTTCTAGCAATGCTTTCAATGCCTCTCAGGTTTACCATTTGCATTGGGTTTGTTTTCCTTTCACCATGTAGAACCTGTTTTCTGGAAACACGTCGAGCCTTGTCTGGGACATTCAGTGAAGACAGAACAGTTATTTCAGGAGCAGGTTTAATCCATGTAAGAGATGATTTTGACACAGGGAAGGTCTGTGTATGATGGACTGAGGCGATTTATATAATGTTAAATGTGTTATAGAGCTACAGTGGGCAGCTGTGAATATATTTTTGTAAGCCTGTAATCTGCTTTATTGTGTGTGAATGTGGTTGGTTTCCTGCCTCTCAATGAGCCTCGTTGCTTTAGCTGAGACTGCACATTCCTTTTTATAATAATAACCCGTGTTTGTTTGTGTCTTTTCATATTCTAATGTCGTTTTTACAAATGTACACTTTTTACAGATTTACCCTGTGTGTATGTTCTGTACTTTCCTCTTTAAAGCAGTGGGTTTGAATGTTTCAGGCTTGCCAAACATGCTCTAGTCATCGTGTTACATCCACTGCTAAAGCTTCAGTTGTTTGTATGTGTAACACAAACCCTTTTATTTTGTACAGTTTTCCCGGATTGTAAGCCACCTCATTCAGGTCTGCTTGTGGCTTTTTCTGCTCAGAGGAACCGTTTGAGTAGGTACATCACAGTGGCTAAGATTAATAAACATGTTTACATAAAAAATCACTGTCATTCTGTAATTGGTGGTGTTTGCAAAGGTAAGTTACTATTGCTCATGCTTTGAACAAACCTCTTACTCAAAGTATTAAACTTCATGGCCGTGTAATTTTTCCCGTCCAGCATTTGTTCTATGATATCATGCAGATTTCATAGCAATCATTGGCCCAATTTATTAAAGTTGTTTCAAGAAAAAAAATTTCTTAAAGTTTGTTAGAATGTTCCAAAGTGCAATTCTTGAAGCATTTTGTAAGTATTTTCTAAAGAGATTCGTTTTTTAAAGCAGTGTATTACAACAATTTCAAAATAGACAAATTTTGTAAGCCTTATTTGAACTGAAATTCTTTTCTTTCCTTTTTATTATCAAATTTTGTCTGAAGAACAATCTTCAGACACTGTAAAACAGCAAGTCTTTACTTCCATTTTTTTATCTAAAATCTGAGTTTAATGGATTCTTGGGGAAAAAAATGTAGGACGGTTTGTATTGGATGTGAGTGTTGTATGTGAGTTTTTTTCTAAATAAATAAAATAATGTGAGCTTGCAATCGATTGTAAAGTGATTGGAGAAGTCCGACATGTCACCAAATAAGTTTCAAATTTGCAAAATAGATGTTACAGGGGGGTGGTTTTTTATTTTCATTTCATGCTGACTTTAAGTATTTTTTTGTAATAGAAAACTTGTTTTAAAGGGATGGTATATTTTCCCCCGCAATTTTTTGTAGCATGTTAAAATTGTCCCTTTTTGAGGGTGAGCAAAAACGCGTCTATGGGCTCTATGCACGGCAGTATTTCCAGTGAAGGGTTACGGATGCTCGATAACTTCCGCCGATCGTAGAGTCCAATGCAATACCAAGAATTTATATTGAATTTTATACTCCATGGTTATACTAAAGAAACTTTAGTCACAAAAACAGACACCCCTCGTTGTGTTTATGCTTCTTTTTGAAATTATATGAAATAAACATAACTATATATAAAATTACATCTAAACATATGAAAGTTTCGTTTCAAAGACAGGAGGACAGCACATTTTGAAGACTCTGCCATAATCCCGTTTTCCTCGGTTTTCCTCCGCTTTAATCTCCCCAACAGGAAACGGAAGAGGATCCTTGCGTCAAATGCGGAACTTATGCGTGCATATAGCCTATTGTGTGTGTCCCTTTAAATGCAAATTAGCTGCGGCTTCTGGCACTGACGGCGGAGCTTCAAGAGCTTGTGTGTGTTAGCAGCTCTGATAAACTGTTCTTCCTTTTATCGGACAATGATGGAGAGACTCAAGAAGAAGTGACAACATGTAGAATGCAACAGGACGTTTCTGAATGGTTAGTTGGATGAATTTATGAAGCTGGTGTGGAGTTAACTATCTTCAAGTCATTGATTGGCATATTCTTTCATGATGGGAACTGTTGTAGGATGCCTACAGAGTGACCTGCTATTGCATTTGTGTAACGCACTGTATTGCAATAAATGTGAAAAGATGGATCTGACTGCTTGAGCAGACTCACAAATGTGCTCTACTATAACAACTCTTATTCTTCTCAACACTGCCTCAACCCCTTTGTTGCTTGCGTGTTCCCGGGGGCGGGCTTTATGTAAATTTTAGGGTTCGTGATGTCACTAACCTGGGAGGAATGTCGTGTAGTCCCCACCAGCCGTTTGTTGTAGTCCTTAAAAAGCTAGCGATTCCTCTAAAAGAAAATATCTCCCTTTGCTTTGAACTTTGAGCGTCGTAAACTTTTCAGATGTTGTTTAAGCCCAAACAGCAACATTACACATCATAATCAATCACCCCTTTAATACTTTTTTTGGAGTTAGAAAATAAGAGTTGTATTTTTACTCCATCCCAAGATTTCGTTTTCACCTGGTAAATAAAACAAGTGAACACCTTGCAAACCACACATCATCATACAGACATGCACAAAAACATTTAGAACTACATATTTATCTCTTATTTAAAGCAACCATCCATCGAAATGTTCTTTAGCTGTGTCTGCATGTGAAGATTAGTAAGGATGTTGCTGTTCGCACACCATGTGGGTTCTTTGCCCTGCTAGAGGAGCTCTGAGTTGAAGGTGTGACATTCAGCATTGACTGACTGCACGTAGGATCATGTCTGTCTGAGAAAAGGTCTGACTTAGTGGATGTTCAGCTGGGTGAATCTGGTTCATATGTGGGCGCAAATGGCAGGAAGTTGTCAAGTGTGACTAGAAGGGTTTTTTTGCTCTCTGTGTGGGTGAAAAGAGTCGAGAATGATGAGGTCTTGGCAAAGTTGTTTTCTCACTGGGATGAACAAAGGTTTTTAATAAATTCTGCTTCAGATGATGGCCTTTCGTCCAGACATTAATGCTTGCCAGACATGCAGTGATTCATGAGGATACCTGGTTGTTAGAGGGATGAAATAAGATAATTAGTTGAGTATCTTCATAATAACGATATAAGAGGTGACGAATACTGATTGGATGTAAAGGGACAATAAAAGCGGTCCATGTACTGAGCCTTGTGGCACTCCAGTGGTTTTTTGCTGTGGGGATCATGGCAGCAACTTTTCCATGGGCAAGCACCAGTCATATTGTATTTAGAAAATGTAAAAAAATCGGTTATTGTTGTTTTCTATTTTAAAACGACAACATTTGATTTTGATTTATTATTTTAGAATATCTCTGTTACATCTTCCTTTATGTTTTGGCTTCAAAATATCTATGAGGTTCCATTTTGAGCATTATATTCCATTTTAGGATCTTTATATTGCACAAAATGTGACCCACAAATGAGCATGAACCCTGAAGCAAAACATCTCAAATGACTAGCGCAGTGGGAGGCTGCTCATAAAACACTTCCACACAATCAAACGCGCCACACACACACACACACACACACACATGCTGGCAGGCATCTTGTCTGAAATCTCTTGGATCAAATCATTCTTGAATGTTAAGCAGCGCAGTCTGTTGTTTTGTTGTCATGTTGCTAAGCGACCATCAGCAAGTCAAAGGCTGAGAGAAAAGACAAATCCCGAAAGAGAATGAGACGTGGTGGAGGAGGGCAGGAAATTGTGAGTTTTTAAGAACAAATCTCTAGTGCTTCTGTGGACCAAGGTTCAGTGTTTGTGAAGGCAAAATGTGGGACACAAGGTCTCTCGAGAAGATGGTGAACAGGACGACTCTGAGCACACAGAGAGTGCTCCACACACACATTCTGGGTGAGTATAGCCTTAATACCACACAAACATCCTCTCTCTTCAAGCCTTCATTAGTGCATACCAGGTCACATATAGGTTCCTCTCCAGTAGTGTAATCTGAATTCATGCCGAAGGGCAGAACAGAACATTCTCTGCCTCAGACAACCAGTAAAACTCACAGCAATCAGTGCCATCAACCTCCACACGTCCAGCTAATGACTCTGGTATTTACTACCGCAGTGTCTGCTACTGGACTTTTGTCCAACAAACAGAGAAATGTAGGAAGAGAGGTCAAAAATTATACACAAGTTCATCCACAAAAAGAATGAATATGTGTTTGAGAGAAACAAAAATATATACTTGCTTAAAAGTTGCTCTTTCAGAACTCAAATGTATATTTCACCCAAAGTCTCAAAGGAATATTTCACCCAAAAAATGAACTCATCATTTACTCGCCTTATGTTGGTCCAAACCTGTATTACTTTCAACAAAATCGTACAGTTTTGAAACGACATGAGGATGAGTAAATTATGACAGAATTTTTGGGTGAACTATCTAACTATTTATGTTTCATGTGTATTTAGATGTTTCTTCTGAAATTCCTTACACTGTGTCTAGCTGACACAAGGGCCGCAACACAACGACAAATGCAAATCCAGCATGCCACATCTACAAGAAACAGAAATACAGGAACTAAGCTCATAACAATCCTTCATACCAGAAGCTACTTCTATTACGAAGGCACAGTTACGACCTGCGTTTCTTGTATTTGTTCTGTTGCGCTTTCTTTCTCTCCCTTTTCTTTCTTGTTCTGTCTGATTTCTGATAGGTCCAATGATGGGGTGTACGTTTGTCATTGGTTGTCCAGTCGAGGTGGATTTGCAACGGTTGCTTTTCTCTGGACAGCTTCTTTTTTTACAACAGTTACTGTCTTTTTTACAACGGTTACTGTCTCAATTACAATGGTTGTGTCTGGTTTAGACACGGTGTTAAGCTCCTTGCACACGGAGTCTGAATTTCTCATCCGAAAATTTTCGACACGTTTACTTTTTTGGCCTTAGAAACTTTTGTCCATCAAAAAAAAAAATGGATAGGGATCAATTTTCTGCGTTTTTCGCATTCGTAACAAGTATGTTGAGAGGGGTTTTGACAATTCAGAACGACTGAATGACGAATACGGAAAAATGCATACGAAAATTTAGGATAAATAAAAAGTAGATACAAATAAAACAACTGTTGACATTAAGAATAGAACTGTAAATGAAAGTGGACAACATTTTTAAAATACTTTAGTATTGGAAGAATTTAATCTGAGATATTTGGGAAAAGCTCTTTACATTACAGACTTGGGTATCTTGGCGAATCAGAGCACAGTTTGATATGTTTCTCTTCCGAAACTCTAGAAAGAGTTGTGGCTCTTTTTCCACAGGAGGAACATGTGGAAAGACTTAAACCAAAGTTTTCATTTGCTCTCTATTAAGTGTCCAGGATAAACGAGTGAGATATTAGAAATAACATTTATGTTTTTCTTTCCTATGTGCATCTGAGACACTTCCTTATGAAGCATGCATAAGATCTTCCGTTTATAATACATATTTAAAAGCCATATGTAATTTCTATTAAGTAATTTGCCAGCAGCCATATCACCCTGTAGCCCAAGACTGGTTGCCCACTGAAGCTAAGCAGGGCTGAGCCTGGTTAGTACCTGGATGGGAGACCTTCTGAGAAAACCAGGTTGCTGCTGGAAGAGGTGTTAGTGAGGCCAGCAGGGGGTGCTATCCCTCTGGTCTTTGTGGGTCCAAACACCCCAGTATAGTGATGGGGACACTATACTGTCAAAATAGCACCGTCCTTCGGATGAGACGTTAAACCGAGGCCCTGACTCTCTGTGGTCAAAAAAAATCCCAGGATGTCTTTCGATAAAGAGTAGGGGTGTAACCCCGGCATCCTGGCCAAATTTCCCCCTTGGCCTCTGTCCATCATGGCCTCCTAATCATCCCCATATATACTGATTGGCTTCATCACCGTCTCCTCTCCACCAGTAAGCTGGTGTGTGGTGAGCGTTCTGGCGCAATATGGCTGCCGTCGCATCATCCAGGTGGATGCTGCACACTGGTGGTGGTTGAGGAGATTCCCCCCCTTCTATGTAAAGCGCTTTGAGTGTCCAGAAAAGCGCTATATAAATGTAATGAATTATTATTATTATTTCGGTCACAATTTATTTTAAGGTGTCATTGTTACAGTGTAATTATATATTTAAGTACTGAGTAATAATAGTTAACTACATGTACTTACTATAGGGATAGGGTAGGATTAGGGTTTGGTTGAGGGTTAGTTGCAATTATGCATAATTTACTGTTATTACTACGGTAAGTACATGTAACATATGTAAGGACACCGTAAAATAAAGTGTTACTGTAATTTCTATACGATTGTAATCAGTTGCCACCTGTTGCAACCGCCGACTCTCATGCTAAAACCACTTCTTCTTTCAGAACTAGGAGAACAGTTTGTCCGTGGTCATCTCCCAACGCTAGAACAGACAACCAGCTAAAATTGGCTCCAAACTTGGTCAATTCACACCCTGCGATTGGCCGGGAAAAGCCCGACCCCCCCGTCGTGGAGGAATTTAAGCAGTTGGCAGAGGAGGAGAAACGTGCTGCCCTTAAACTCCAAGAGGAGGTGAATATTTGTAATCCTCAAGTGAACCATGTCGAAAAAGTAATTAATACTGACATATTAGACTGTAACACTGTGTCTCCCGGAATTCAGAAAGCCATATTTCAGTCTCCCGGGAAGCAGTCTCGAGAGATTTTTATTAGGAGTTGATTAAAAGTTTTTGATAAAAAGACTCGGCTTCTAATTCAGCTTCTTTTTCCCTGTCCAGTATAGCAGCAGAGTAATCCTCTCTGCATCCGAGTGTCAGATTTAACGAATGATCCGGTTTCGACTCCGATGCCAGTAGCAGTCAAATCTTCGCCATTGTGTCAGAGAAATGAGAAGAGCTTTTGTAATAGGGTGTAATTGCTTGTGTAATTGCTCTCCAGGGAAAGCAAGCAGCAGCCAAACCCAAAGATGACTCTCCTCTTCATAAGCCCAGTACAGTTGCCCTGCCAACACTGATCATCCATCCATTTCTTCCTCTCCCTCCCTAATGTCTCCTTGTGTTCTCTCTACCTCTCCATCTCCTACTTTTCACATTCACCCCCAACACCTTCATCATCTGTTCTTCATCCTTCTCTGTCCTTCTCATCCCTTTTCCTCACGGTCTCACGTCTTCCCCAGAGTCTGCAGGCCCGGTTTCGGGAGGCCCTGCGAGCGAGGGACCGGCTGGAGGCGGAAACGAGGCGAGAGCTTCAGGTCGAGCTTCAGGCTCAGTTTAGAGCTCGCTGTGAAGGCCTGAAGGCTCAGATGGAGGAAGAGAAGGTCACGGCCGTAGGGGAAGCCTGTAGGAAGCTGCGAGAACAGCTGAACAAAGAGGCAGAGGAGACCAGAGAGACAATAATACTAACCGTACGAGAAGAGACTCAGGTGTGTGTGTCTGTGGTCTTGTTTATCTTGATCTTTATTATTGGATGAGACGATCATGCTGAATTACTAACAGTCAGAAAATTATCGGCTATCTTTGGTCGCGAGATCGTGACAACGGCCGTCTGTGAACCTCTCTCACTGTTCCACGCAGAACCACCGTTTAGGAGCCTCGATTGGCCATCTTTCGTCTGGGACAGCCCAAAATCATACAATGTGTAACAGGGATAAGACATCAGTGTTTACATAGAAAAAAAATGGAAAAGCAACACATACAAAAACGGCAAAGACAGAAATCAATCGCCACGATAGGTCATTTTCATTTAACAGTCCAAAATCATACAAAGTGTACGGGGCATTAAATACACAAGGAAAAATAATCAACAGAACAGGGAACAGGTGTGTAACTTAATTAGAAACCATGGAAACAAACAAGGAACTAGAGCTCAGGAAAACGGGAACAGGGAACACCAAACTAAAACACAATGACACTAAACAACCCTTACAGACAAGACAACAATCTGCAGTTTAAAGTCTGACCAATCAGAATAACGTCTTTCATAGTGAGTCATTCTGCTCATGCCTCCTTCTGTCTGTCAGGAGTGTGTGAGGAGGTGTGTGCAGGACGCAGAGAGAAGTGTTCGTGAGGAGTGTGACATGAAAGCAGAAAGAGAGAGACGGGTCCTACAGGACACACATGAAGAAGAGATATCTGAGCTACAAAACAGGCAAAAACACACATGAATCTCTCCCCCTGCTCAGCCCAGATTCCTGTTGTGATGCTTCTCAGCTTTCTCTTTTCAATTTCATCAGTTTCTCTCTTTGTATTTCTTCTTTTGTGATTTTCGATATCATGCAGTTTTTCTTTTTCTTGTAGTTTTGAAGTGGTGCGTGCGTGTGTGTGTGTGTGTGTGTGTGTGTGTGTTTTCCAGGCTCCAGCAGCTGCGAGACAGTCTGGAGCAGGCCTGCAGGGAGAGCATTCAGTATGAAGCAGAGTTTAAGGTCAGCCCCTGTAATGAGGTCATCATGAATAAATGAACAGCTCTAAAACGGGACCCGCTCGAATCCAGCAGCATCTGCAACAAAATGACAGAATAACAGAACTCTCTCTCTCTCCTCCTGAGCCAGAACCTCCTCTGACGTTTGTTCTTGTTGACTCTTTTCCACCATTGACATTGTTTTCTCTGTTAGACGGTAGGGGGCGCTATTATACATCTTCTGGAAGAGTACAGAATCTCCAGATCAAAACACAGGGGAAGAAGAAGCAGAAACAAGTGCTATCAGAGGAAGGTTGTGTCCGAAATCTCTACTCAAAACCACTACTCCCTTACCCATATGTATGGGGTAGGGAGTAGAGCACTATATAGTGAGCTCACCAGCATAATAGAAACACCACTTTCGGACACTACTCGATCGTCTCTCGGCGCCGTTGATTACGGCATTACTGTCGCAAATTCGTATTGTCGCGCTGCTCTCCTTGACATCCATCCGCCATTTTTACGATCAGCGCAATGCATGATGGTATGTAGGGCTTGGGTTAGTGACCATCGGTTGTACACTACTTTTCAAAATGCATTCTGGGATACATTGAGTGGACTATATAGGGTATAATAATCATCACTATACATTCGGACAGCACTACAAAATGGCGAGCTCACTATATAGTCCACTATATAGTGAGTAGTGGGAGATTTCGGACACAGCCAATGTCTAATAAGGGGAGAACTGGAACTGTCTGGTTACTTCCGTTTTCTGGACTGGCTGCAGTAACACGTCTCTGTCCATGCGGGGGCGCTCGCAGGCGAGTGCAGAATGAATGGGAGTCTATGGGGTTTCACCCCCAGAAATCCACTTTTCTCGGGATATAATTTTTTGTCTAGTAATTTGAATATTGTATTCGAATGTAGATGCAAATAAAATACACACTGCTGGGTGTTAGATTTTTTAGAGTCACTTATTTGCTTTAAAAAGTCTTTTTAAATGTCAATGACGTCACACACATAGTATTATTAGCAGAATGCTAGCGTGTTATGGGCAACAACAACTCAACCTGTAAGAAATCGAAAGGACATAAGTACTCGTTCATTCAACTTTCGACCTATAACCCATGTTGAACTTGCAAAACCTACAATAAAATCTGAGATTTCTCAACGGCAATCGGGTGAAAGAGACAAATTTAGCCGTCTAGCCCCATAGACTCCCATTCATTCTGCACTCCGGCGATCGCCCCCAGTGGAACTCTGGTGGAACTACAACCAAAATTCGGTACAATAGGACTTAATAGGGAGTGCCCAGGCTTTCCTTAGACGGGCTTTGGTGATATAGAGAGACTAAGTCCCTCCCATCTGCTTCGGGTTCATGGGACCTTATTTTGGAAAAAATATGTATGGCAGTCAATGGCGAGACAACTTATCTTTTTGATTCCGTCTGAACTGTGCCCTGAATTACACATATGATGTTTGTCAATTTAAAAGATAATTATGAAAGTCAAGAAAGTCGCAGCTTGTCATAAAACAGAAGAGTAACATTTAGTTTTATGTGAAAATCGCTCAATGAACTACATCTTTCATCTCGCACTATTTACGTCACCAAGCTCGTGTGCAGTCCAGTACAAAACACACAGGCATGACAGCGTAACGTTCCGATTATAACGTTAGACTATAGAGAAAATGACAGACGTTAGCTTCAGTAAAGTTAGCTTCATTCAGAGTGAAAAGGTATGGGGTCACATGCGCGCCTTTTGGGTTTGTAGTCTTTGTAATTACGTATTTTCACAGTCTTATACCTCAACAGTTTTACATCAAACTGCGACTTTCTTGAGTTTAAAATGTGTCTTTTAAATTGACAAACATCATATGTGTAATTCAGGGCACAATTCAAACGGGATCCAAATATTTGTTGTCTCTCGCTATTGACTACCATACAATATTTTTCCGAAATAAGGTCCCATGGTGGTCGACCGGAAGGGGAGGGACTTAGGCTCTCTATAGAATTGTTGCTTATGCACATAGAAAATATCGTGATCATGAACATTAAACAGTATATACATCAAACTTCCTAATGTCAAACCCATGAATAGGTGCAGGACTGAGCTTTGGGGGGTTGTTGGAAATGATCTACTCCATCTATGTTTTGATATTCATTCTGAATCCGATTAGTTTTTGACAGCTTCTCAGATTTTTGTTCATAATGTTGCTTTTTTATGAAACTTACTCAAGTGTTGATAAAAAAAGAATGCATGAAGCTAGAATAAAATATTTGTTTTGTTTTCTAGCAGAGGCTTTGTTCTCTGTTTTGATATTCTGAATTGCATGTTCAGATATTAATACAACAAAATATTCTAAGGGGCATGAAAGTTTTGAGAAAAAGATCAAAACGGCTGGGTGGTGGGTGATGCCTGAGAAAAAAAACACTGGCGGGGAAAGAGTTAAAGCTACACTGTGTAACTTTTTTAGTTTATTCTTAGCTAAAAACACTTAGTTCTTTCAAAATGTGCTCATTAATGTATATTTACTTCGTTCAAGTAATAAAGTATTCTCGTGAGTGCATAGCTGCCAACTCTCACGCATTGGCCGTGAGACACCCGCATTTGAATGGTTTCACACGCGCACACGCCACACCCCCGATTTCTCACGCTGAAGAGTCAAACCGGTCGGTCAAATGCCTGAAAGATGAGTTTATCCAACGCATTCTCATCCTTTAGCGTCATATAGGTGACGCCATATGACATTTCGTCGAAATCTTACGCACATGGCATCCTTTAGCATCAATATAACACATAGCAGGTTTAGGTCTGGAGCAGGGTTACAGTTATGACGCCTTGGGATCTGCTTCTCATACGCTAAAGGATGCCATGCAGGGGCATTGGATTTAGACGAGCGACACCTGTATGACGCCTTGGGTTCTGCGTCTCATATTGACGCCAAAGGATGCCATGCAGGGGCGTGGTACCGGGGATAAAGGGTACCGAGTACCCAGGGCCCGAGGCTACTCGGCAGCTCAAGTCCAAGCTCAAGTCCAAAGTCCGTTGCCGTTCGCGGAGCTCAAGTCCAAAGTCCGTCGCCGTTCGCGGAGCTCAAGTCCAAAGTCCGTTGCCGTTCGCGGAGCTCAAGTCCAAAGTCCGTCGCCGTTCGCGGAGCTCAAGTCCAAAGTCCGTCGCCGTTCGCGGAGCTCAAGTCCAAAGTCCGTCGCCGTTCGCGGAGCTCAAGTCCAAAGTCCGTCACCGTTCGCGGAGCTTCAGCCGCGGAGCTCAAGCCCCCCCAATTACTATTGTCACATATTATTTAGGAGGATGGATAGTATGCACATTGGGACGCAGCTAGAGACTGTGCTTCACGTAGGGCGCGCAAACGGTAGAGTCAGCGACCATGCGTAATACCAATAACACCAACCCCCCCCCCCATACATACGGGTAAGGGGTTCTAATGTCGGTCGCCATGCTGCCCCTCCATCTTGAAAGTACATTAGCCAAAGAGGGACATAGGCCGTTAATTCAAGCTTCGCCTTTCGCGTTTTAACACTCGATGGCACCGTGTCGAATGTGGACGAGGTCGAACTGGAAGCCATGTTAATCTTGGACTACATTGGCCACCGTAGGAGTTAAAACGAAATCGGAATTGAGAGGAACAGAAACTAATATTCACTGGATGGTCATATACCTTTTCACCGCTAGATGGGGGTAAAAATCACACAGTGTAGCTTTAAGCTTAGTTTGTTTCCCCCCACGTGTCTGTGCATTAGTATGGAAGCATGTTTCCACCATAGAAAAAAAAAATGCAATTGCAATGTTTCATCTCACAATTCTGACTTTTTTCCTACAATTTTGAGATAAAAACTCAGGATTATGAGATGTTAACTCAGAATTGTGATATAAACTCACAGTTGTGAGAAAACAAATCAGAATTGTGAGATAAAAAGCTGCAATTAGCTTTTTAACTTCTCTTTTTTTAAATTTCATGACAGAAAAATTGTGAACATTGTGAGATGTAAACTCAGAATTCTCAGGAAAAAAAAGTCAAATTTCTAGATGTAATAAGTATTTTGATGGGGGAAAAGACAGCATTATGAGATGTGAACTCTCAGTTGTGAATCTATAACTTTAAAAAGTCATAATTCCGAGATTTATACAAACAAGTGAAACGAGTTTATAACTAGCAATTGTAACTCAATATAGCTCAGTGTAACTCAATATAAACTCAAAAAGACAAAAATTCGTAATTACCTTTTTTTTTATTCCGTGCCGCAAACAAGCTTCCATACATTGGTATTCCTTTAATGCCCGGGTCTACGGGAGTGCTTGAGGCTGCTAGATGAAAGCAAGAGCACATTATTACTGTAATAATATCATATTGACAAAACTATAATTCTGTGTTTGTGCTGTGAAGAACGTCAAATGTTTCTATTTGCAACGTGTTTTTGCAGCGGTTAGAAATATAGCCAATCACAGACATGTTTGTTGACCTCTTGAACGCAGTGGCCAATCAGAGGTGCTTAATCAAAGTCCACTCATCGGTCAACATGCCAGATTATTTTTGTTCAGTTCTGCACACTAGCGAATCCTCTCACTAACAACGTGCAGACACGATGCAAGTAAGAGATTACCTATGCAGTCAGCTTCATTGATTATAACAGAACTTTGTGAGATCGCGATTAACTGAGATGAGTGACCGATTCTTTGTGCGCTTACTTGGCTATTGCTGCGTCCGAAATCGAATACTTCCCTACTATATACTGTAGTATGCGGAAAAACAGTACGCTAACAGAATAGTATGTCTGAAAATCGCATACTCTCTTGAGTAGGTACTTATGTTGAATAAGTAATTACTTCAAAACTGCTAAAAAAGTATGTAGTATGAATGTGTAGTATGAATGTAATCCGCATGTACTACATCCGCTATGCTGTCTGTATGCAAGTGACTTCACTTACTAGGGTTAGGCTAGGATTAGGACTTGGTTTAGGGTTAGCGCATGTAATTATGCATAATTTACTGTTATTGCTATGGTAAATTCATGTTACTTACAAATGTAGTCTGAGAGTGCAAGTCTGCTCCCCTATTCTCTCCTGTGGCCTCATGGGATAGTAAAGTCTGCCCCAAGTAGCAGTGCTTCGCCTTCTGAGAATATACACTCACCTAAAGGATTATTAGGAACACCATACTAATACTGTGTTTGACCCCCTTTCGCCTTCAGAAATGCCTTAATTCTCTACGTGGCATTGATTCAACAAGGTGCTGAAAGTATTCTTTAGAAATGTTGGCCCATATTGATAGGATAGTATCTTGCAGTTGATGGAGATTTGTGGGATGCACATCCAGGGCACGAAGCTCCCGTTCCACCACATCCCAAAGATGCTCTATTGGGTTGAGATCTGGTGACTGTGGGGTCATTTTAGTATACAGTGAACTCATTGTCATGTTCAAGAAACCAATTTGAAATGATTCGAGCTTTGTGACATGATGCATTATCCTGCTGGAAGAAGCCATCAGAGGATGGGTACATGGTGGCCATAAAGGGATGGACATGGTCAGAAACAATGCTCAGGTAGGCCGTGGCATTTAAACGATGCCCAATTAGCACTAAGGGGCCTAAAGTGTGCCAAGAAAACATCCCCCACACCATTACACCACCACCACCAGCCTGCACAGTGGTAACAAGGCATGATAGATCCATGTTCTCATTAACGCCAAATTCTGACTCTACCATCTGAATGTCTCAACAGAAATCGAGACTCATCAGACCAGGCAACATTTTTCCAGTCTTCAACTGTCCAATTTTGGTGAGCTCTTGCAAATTGTAGCCTCTTTTTCCTATTTGTAGTGGAGATGAGTGGTACCCGGTGGAGTCTTCTGCTGTTGTAGCCCATCCGCCTCAAGGTTGTGTGTGTTGTGGCTTCACAAATGCTTTGCTGCATACCTCGGTTGTAATGAGTGGTTATTTCAGTCAAAGTTGCTCTTCTATCAGCTTGAATCAGTCGGCCCATTCTCCTCTGACCTCTAGCATCAACAAGGCATTTTCGCCCACAGGACTGCCGCATACTGGATGTTTTTCCCTTTTCACACCATTCTTTGTAAACCCTAGAAATGGTTGTGTGTAAAAATCCCAGTAACTGAGCAGATTGTGAAATACTCAGACCGGCCCGTCTGGCACCAACAACCATGCCACGCTCAAAATTGCTTAAATCACCTTTCTTTCCCATTCTGACATTCAGTTTGGAGTTCAGGAGATTGCCTTGACCAGGACCACACCCCTAAATGCATTGAAGCAACTGCCATGTGATTGGTTGATTAGATAATTGCATTAATGAGAAATTGAACAGGTGTTCCTAATAATCCTTTAGGTGAGTGTATAAATAGGAAAATGTTGGCGTTATTTTGTCACTTATTGGGAGCAGTATGCTAGCTGAAGCCATTTACTTCCAGTCTTTGTGCTAAGCTAGGCTAGCGGTGGGTGCGTCAGACAGAGTTACGGGATGCACGGAGATGAAAAGGGTATGTGTGGACTGTCTCTGGGGGATACGGTGATTAAGCTAAAGTCCCAAAAAGTTGTTGTGTTCCTTTAAGTTTGCATACAATGAACACTTTACTATCCCATGAGGCCACAGGACAGGATTTATGAATGGCAATGAAGCGACGCAACTTGCACTGGTGAGTCACATGATAATGACAACATGGCGGAAGTTAGTATGTCCAGATTACATTCATACTACACATATTCCTATACATAGAACATACTTTCTGACGCAAAATCAATTCAAATTCGAATATAATACCTACTCAGACAGTACGTGATTCCCGATGTGTGGAGAGGTTGCTTACACACATTACATCTGCACTTTACTAGATCCCCCTCAGTGATTTGATTCTGGAATCAGGCCTGGTTCCTCCCCGACGTAATAAACAACAGTGTTGACATTTGACCGTTTCCATCTTTGGTCATTATGAAGAACCCACCTGCATCTGTGTAACTGTGAATGATTCAGCTTGTTGATGTGCTTCTGTTCCTCTTCCAGAAGGTGCAGGCGAGCTACATGCGGTTTGTGGACCTGACGGACTCCTCCCTCCACTCGGATTACCTGTTAAAGCTGCGCAGACTCGGGAGAGAGCCAGGACTCATGGACACTGCCACACAGACCGATGAGATCAGCCCTCAACTGTGATCTTCTCATAGTCACACACCACAGTGTCTGTCTGGGTATTTAACAGCGTCCTGCAGCGATACACGTCTAAAACCAGTTTAAGCATTCGTCTATCGTTTTCTAGAAACTATAGCATCATTTGTACTTTGAATATGTATTTGATGCACCACAGGTTAAGTGAAATACAAAAGCTGTATGAGTTTCTTCTGTTTAACACACAAGATGATATTTTGAAGAATGTTGGTAATCAGACAGACGATGGCCATTAACTTTCATAGGGAAACAAAATACTACCGTCAACTGTCTGATTACCAACATTCTTCAAAATATCTTTCATGTTCAACAGAAGAAACGTATACAGGTTTGGAACAACATGATGGCGAGTAAACGATGACAGCATTTTAAATTTTGAGTGATCTATCACTTTAAAGAAATTATGAAAACCTTTATTATTTTGCCTTTTAATAATGTATCCTCCTTGATCCCAAGATGGGAAACTTTACTTTTGGTTATGAAACATGTTAACTGTAAACCCTGTAATGCCTGTAATTTCCAGTATATAAAAAGTTGTACTTTTGAAAATGAAATACAAACATTTTCATATATCATAATAATAAAAAAAAGTGAGTACGCC
This sequence comes from Chrosomus eos, assembly GCA_036326025.1. NCBI lineage: Eukaryota > Metazoa > Chordata > Actinopteri > Cypriniformes > Leuciscidae > Chrosomus > Chrosomus eos. The sequence continues at coordinate 9,660,049 of CM070818.1, read as the reverse complement.
ACATTCTCTGTTGAACTAACAGGTTAATCAGATCAAATATTGATATACAATTATGCATATTTAATACACTAATTAGTCTTTTTTTATATTATAGTGTGATTGACACTACTGATGAACAACATATTAAATATGTAATAATTTCCTGGAGCAGCTTACATTGTTATTGTTAGTCCTATTTTAATTACATTAACATACAATGTGACTAATGTTACTCACTGAATCCAAATGACATCAAAATTTCACTCGAAATTGTTGTATAAAAATGCTTAATTGCCTTTTATCTTTTTTCTGTGAAAGCAACTTTCTATGATTAGAAATATGCACAAATATTAAAGGAAAAAATTACAATATAAAACGTATTGTTTCCAACGGTCGCCAAGAAAATCTACAACAAATGTATCCTTTTTACTAGATGTTAAAATGCCTGTTATTTATCAACTACTCTTCTTTAGATGTCATATAGTAATGTCATTTAAAGTGTTTTGATTGAATGTAATGGCACTAACATAAAATAAAAATGACATGGATGGATTGATCGTTTTTTATAGTTGTATTAACATGACATAAAATTAATATGGCTGTCCAAACGAGTGTGTTGATTTGCAGTGTGTGTGAGTGGACTGTAGTATCATTGCTTGGCCACAGGGTGTCAGTGTAAGCAAGGCTGTATTCCCCCGTTTACACGCCTCGGGTCCCATCAGCAGCGCTTAGCTCATACTACACTTCTTAATTGTTGTTTTCAGATGTAATAGACAGGCATACAAACACAGTTAATTGCCGCTTTTTCTCATACGCGGAATGCTGAAAATCATTCCAGTTTCAATTGGACGGTAGAGATATTTATTAAACAAGCTCTTTATCGGATGCATATCTTACTAAGCTTGTCATTAGTGTCGTTACCACCAGCATGAAATGTTATTACATGCACCGTTACCAGCGAGCGCACCGGGGGCGCTGTGGCTCCGTAAGCCGTCAGCGATGATCGGTGTGTGATCGGCTGATTCACGATCATCATTTCAAACGGGAAAGAAGCAATGTACGTGTTCATAGACTATTATTGTGTGTTTGTGGATATATAGAGAATCCTTTACGTGAGCGTTGGGAAATATGTTTGCACGCATGGTATATGGATGTGTTCGTGACTGGTGTGATTTAATAGCACCTCTACATGCGGAAAAAAACAAATCCCCCAAAGAAAAATCCGCTCCGTTAGCGCGCACTCCAGCCGGAAGATGGGATTTTTCTTATTCGAGCGCGCACAGCCCCCCCTCCGCATCTATGGCAAGCCCTTTAGACTTTTATTCATTCCCAGGACATGACTGTTTGATATCAGGAACTAGATTTATACTAGTAACAAAGGCATTTTTTGACATGAGGAATAACATTTCAACTAGTAAAAATTTGAATATCAACAATGACGTCATCACTCGCAGAAATTCAAATTCGTATTCATATACAAACTAGTAAACACTATAATTCTTGATAATTATATTTTTACTAGTTATATGTCACCATAGACTGCCATTCAAATTCATTTGTTGATATTAAGAATTTATTTCTTATAGGCTACTTCCAATATGACATTTAAGAAATACAATTGTTAGGCTACTAGTAAAAAACGTAATTTTTGTATTTCAATAATTAAGTTACATGGTTACTAGTGCAAATGTCTGTTCTTGATATCAACAATTGAATTGCTTCTTGTAAAATATTTTTTTATATCAATAATTAAATTGTCATGTTAATTTCTGATATTATGAATTTGATTGTTAGTAAGAAAGATATTTTAAATATCTGAAATTACTAATTAGCTACTGATATCAGAAATACATTTTCCGATATCAGAAATAACAAATGTAACATGTTGAAATATAACATTTCAACTTGTGAAAATGTTGTTCTTGATATCAGTAATTTATATATTTTTACTAACAAAGTAATTTGATCTAAACAATTATGATTTTTACTAGTAAGAATTGTATATCTGATATGTGAAACTGGAATTTCAACTAGTAAGAAATCAATTCTTGATATCAACAATTTAATTTGAATGACAACCCGGTAGGGGAGAACCGGGACGATTGAAACGCGGGACGGATGAAACATTGAGATTTCCTTGAAAACCACTCACGTCATGTGCGTCAAATTTTGTCAGCACGTACAGCACGCAATTGCCTACCAGACTCCCGAAAACATTTTTTCTTTACGTCATGCCGTTTTAAAGTTAGAGCCGGAAAGCTGTTTTTGAGTGCGGTTAGTGAATTCTTTCGTGCAGTACTTTTTTTTGACTGACAAGTTGTATTTATAGTTTCATGTGCCATTATAATGATAATACTGAAGGTGTATTAGTACTACAACATACCCTTAAGTGTGTAATATCAGAGTCTTTTAGTTTAAGGGCAAAACAGGTTTAACTGTCAGGAGGCGCTGTCGGGACGGTTGAAACAAGTATTCAATCTTCAATAAATTTAATTTATCGTCTTCTGGTTGACAATTTTCTTCATAATAACAGGCTATTCAACCAGCAAGCACTCAATATGACTCGAGGAAGAAATTTAAGAAAACGGATTTGTCTTTATTCATCAAAATAGCTTATTAGAAAGATTATGCAAAACGCGCATATATTGCCTATTGTTTATTGGGCGACAGAAAAATGTTTTCAATATGAACCTTTAAATTAAAATAAATGACAAAATATGTTTGTAACAATATGTATCTAAGTTACTTGTCAGGTATTGTTCATAAAAACAAGCATTAGATGAATAGTTACCGTTTAAACTGTTATGTTTCATCCGTCCCACCCCTGTGTTGCAATCGTCCCGCTCAGGCGGGACGATTGAAACAAAGCACTACTACCGTTCAAAGTAAATTTTTACTTAAATCATTCTATATTTGTACCGAATAACAAATGATGCTAAGAGAACACATATGTGAGTTGTTGATCACACACACACAAAATATCTATCTGTAACCTTATCTTAGAAAACGACGTTTATCTGAAAAGTGTTTCAACCGTCCCTGCTCTCCCCTATATCCTATAACGTTTAACTAGTGAAAATACAATCTTTTTAGTAATTGATATCAAGAATTCGCATTTCCGTGAGTGATGACGTTATTGTTGATATCAAGAATTAACATTTTTACTAGTGAAAATTTAATTGTTGACGATATCAAGAAGAATTCATATCCCGGGGATCAATAAAGGTCAAAGCGGCTTGCCATACTGGCTCTCTCTCTCTCCCGCGCGCTCTCAATCTCTCTCTCTCTCTTTTCTCTTTCTCAAGCAACTCAGTCTGTCAGTGTGCGCCGAGCGTTAGGAACAAGTCTCACTAGTCGGATTTGCAGCCAGTGAGAGAGACACATCGAGAGAATCCAAGCAGGACAGACGAGAAATGAACTATCTAATGACTTGCCACATCCGAGCACATTCTCAAATACCCTGCAACCGAACCCATGAATAAGGATTGCAACATTTTTTTCCACCCTGGAAAATCTGGCAATAATTGTTGTCAGTCTCGACACATTTGTAAATTAGTTTTCATGCTTGCTTTTAATTTGCATTAATTAGTTTTGCTATTTTTTTTCCCGTTAATTATCTGGATTGCAACATTTGTGCGTGCGGAATTACTGGAATCTCAGAGGCAAGCAGGAAAATCCAGTAGGAGAACTAGAGGTGAGGAAGAGAAGCAGCGAGATCTGTCCAGCATCAACATGTTCTTCTGAAGAGGAGAGGAAAAGCTCATTCCAAACATCATCCATCTACCATCACATTCCCGTCCTAATTCGTCGGGGAAACAGAATGAAGTGGGAGTGAAAGGGAATAGGAAAGATTGGTCCAGCGCCTTGGAAAAAAATAAGCATCAGGAATTTTTTGGAAAAGTAAACTCTTTTGCACGCAAAAAAACGGCTGTGGGAATTAAATTGCGCAGGAGTTTAGTCCACGAGCTACTTTTCCCTAAAGACGATTTTTTTTGAGTGTGGAAATCTGTTTAAATCCATTTAGACTGCACCTTTGTTTAATCTAATCTCCCGTGTTTAGCAGATATCCATGCAGGCTCCCCAAACACGTTGTTCCTGAATCACACTGACGGATTCACCTGAACGCTTTGTTCCGAGTCCAGAGATCTCCATCCTCAGGGAGAGTATCCCACACAGATTTGATGGGAGTAAATAGAAGGAATTCGGGATTTCAAATGGCGAGTCGAGGCTGTGAAAATGGATTGGGAATTCTGCTGATATTCTTAGTGGATTTACTCGGGATCACAGCGACCAACATGGAGCCCATCTACTGGAATTCCTTGAACAAAAGGTAAGAGCCGCAACTAAAGGCATTGGGCACGGCGTTTATTCCCGTTTATTTGCGTTGGAGACACTCTAAACGCCTCGTGTTTTCGCACAAATCGCTGAAGGACGGCTTTGAAATGTCTCTCACTGGGGGGAAAGAAAGCTGTTAAGCGCTATTACACCGACAAGACCCTTAGTGGATAATCACGAGTCTGCAGAAGTTACGAGCATCAATGTCGCCAGACTAATAAATGCCACATTTCATTGACGGTGTGCGTTGAGGAATTTTACGACAGTAGCCGCCGCTGTTTATTATTTCACTGCCTCTCCTTCAGATACGCTCCAGTTAGATTGGCATGAGTTTTAGTTGCTCAACACCAAGCATTTCAACCCATAAACAATGAAACCTTTGTGGAAATGTTCTTGCTAAACTTGTGTGAGAACGTGTAGACGTCCTCGAGACTATTTTTAGTCACCAACTTCTCCTCTTGTCATTAGAGCATGTTCAACATAATATGTGGTACACTTTCACTTTTCGTGACCCCTATTTACACCAGCTGGGTAAAATATAACAAATATTCATGGAATCATATCCCTATGCACTTTTATTTAGCCTATAGTTCGTGTAAACTCGAACTTTAACGTCTGAGGCTTCAACTTAAGTTTGAAACGAAATTGAAAAATGTAAACTGGTGGACTATTTTGCAACTTCTCTGCTGTCAAGACAGTTAAAACAAAAGGAGGTGTCAGTTTTCACTCTTACTCGACACCTTCCAGTGGACTAGTTAGCGTAGAGACACCTGAAGCGAAAAGTTTTACACGCAAGTGTTAACTTTAGATGGTCAATCAGTCCCGTTTCGCACTGCAAAATTTATTACACTTCCAGTCACGGAGGTGACACGATTTTCCATGCCGCAGGAAGGAATACTGGGCAATTTACGACTAGATTTATCGTAGTATGTATCGGTAAATAAGGGGGAGGTTTCTGCAACCCAGCAACTGTGAATTCATTTAGTGGGGAACCAAAGAAACCAATGCAAACTGCGTGTCCGGCACATAAACGACGATTTATTGCTGAGCAGACCCCTTTCTTTCTTTCGCCCTTCTGTCATTACTGGGCTTGTTTAAATGGACACCCGGCGTCGTGGGAGCACTTGTGTGCCCGGTCTAAATCGGTATGTGGGTTATGAGGGGCTATTAGTGGTGCCACGAGCTCTTGAAAGACGAATAGGTTTTTAATGCGTCCATGTGGCGCATATACCGGGCTCTGCGCTTCAACAGATGCTGCTGGGGGGTGGAGGGGGTTATTCTGTCCCAGTGGCCGTTGGCAGACGCTCTTAATGAGGGTTCTTGTCGGTGTTGCTTGTGTTAATCTAGCAGGGGTTTGTGGGACCTCATTTGAAGCGGGTGCGCGCGCAGGTGGGGGGTCTGTGAACGCGCGTTTTCTGCTTGACCTTTACCTGGGAGTGAGTGAGACGCATTGAACACCTCGTAATCGTTTTAACCAATTCAATCAATAATCGATGTAAATCGATTTAAAGCGATCAACAATGGGTGCTGGTTTTCTCACGGCTTTATTTGCACTTGATTCTGAATTTGCTTCATTTCACTGTGGAAAGGCTCACAATTTAGGGAAAAAGGTTTTTGCTAAAAGTGTACATTGTAGTCCGTGTTCAATTGTCATTGATGTAAGTAGGCTATGTTGCCTATAGCAATTACTGGTAGATTGAAATGTGTTTTTTCCCCTGCTATATGCCATTGGTTGGCATATAGCATAATGCATAATGATAGCAAATGTAGCCTACCTAAAATGCTGACGATGCACACACACTTTTATTGGCTTACTAAGTTACAATCGAAAAATTAGATCAGAAATGTATTTTCTGACATTCCATTGAATTGGCAAATGAAGCAGCGGCTCGGCTCATGTCGTAAATCTCAAATTAGCCAAATATCGGCAGATTAATCTATAATCCTAATATTTAGGCTAATTAATCGGAAATCCTAAATATTAAATATTTCCCCACCATTGTCGGAAATTTCCATCTTTATGAGACACCGCTTTCCTGCAATGGGCTCTATGCACGGCGGTATTTCCGGTGAAGGGTTAAGGATGCTCGATAACTTCCGCCGATCGTAGAGTCCAATGCAATACCAAGAATTTATATTGAATTTTATACTCCATGGTTATACTAAAGAAACGTTAGTCACAAAAACAGACAAAACAGACACCCCTCGTTTTGTTTATGCTTCTTTTTAAAATTATATGAAATAAACATAACTATATATAAAATTACATCTAAACCTATGAAAGTTTCGTTTCAAAGACGGGAGGACAGTACTTTTTGAAGACTCTGCCATAATCCCGTTTTCCTCGGTTTTCCTCCGCTTTAATCTCCCCAACCGGAAACGGAAGAGCATCCTTGCGTCAAATGCGGAACTTATGCGTGCATATAGCCCATTGATGGAAATTTCCGGCTGTCCATGTTTTCACTGTTATAGGATAGGGGGCGCTATGACACATCTTCTGAAAGAGTACTGAATCTCCTGATCAAAACACATGTGAAGAAGAAGCAGAAACAAGAGATATCATATGTAATCATTGGCGTATGTAAAATAACATGATCCTCAACATTTAAAAGCATATAAATAAAAACTGCCTAATGTTACTGGATGAAATGTCGACCCAGGACGAGGTATAGCAGGACTGTGCAAGATCTACTCCATCTGTTTTTATTTTCATCCTGAATCTGATCCAGATCCTAGTCTTTGACAAAAACGCTTTTTTGCTTTTTTTTTAATGAAACATACCCACATTCAGGTGTTGATAAAAAAAACTAATGCATTGGGCTAAAACACGTTCTTTTGTTTAAAAACAGATGCTTTGTTCTTCCTGTTGATACTGGCTATTGCATGTTCCTTAACAAAATATTATGGGGGATATGGAAATTTTGTGCAAATTATCAAAAAATACTGCCGGTGACAAATGGTGTAGAAAGAGTTAAGCACTATAAATGACATATTAAGTTATGCTCTTGTTTATTTGTAATAGTCACTCTCATTGTGTTACCTGGTAGCATGAACACTGTAATGTAACGTGTGTTTTCTTTACGTATACACAAACACTATGAACTATGCAGGATGAATTTCTCTGCTCACGCTGATGCAAACTTACAAGACATCTGGACCGTGTGGTTTTGCTCCAGGCTACAGGAGTCCGCACTGTTCGCACTAAAAGTAGCAGTATATTGTTGGCAGTGCTGTATGTTTAATAGGGATCAGTGAACCCGTGCTTTGAAGATGAAGACCTGCACCTGTAGAATGTTTTATTCACCTATCTATCTATATCCATCACTACCATCCTCCGTCACGGCCTCTCACGACGGCGCTGCCACTCTCCTCCACGTGCCAAATTACAAACATGTGTAGCTTTCAGAGGAACGGAGCAAGAGCCGAGGAGTGATGGGAGGAGTGAGGGAGCGAGAGACGAGGGAGGAACAGCAGGGCGCATCCTTAAACGTACAGAAATCAATATCTTCTAAGCCATGAATGTCAGTTTGAGTTAGGCTTAAGAAAATGCAAGTCCAGCACTAAGATCACCTTGAAATCTATAAAGCAAAAAGTGTGTTTGTTCACGGACACTTTAATGTAATTTCGGTATGTATATTGAATTAAGTGTGCGTAGATGAAAAATGGTTTCTGAAGTAGAAACCTTTTTTTTTTCAGTAAAGACTAATGGTGTGTTTCTCGATGAGCCAGCTTGTCTGGGAAGCGTCCTTCACCTTCTGACATTCACACCCCCTGATACATTGTTTACACACAAGAAAGACAAAGTGTGTTTGTGTGTCCTTGGTTCCCGGCGCTCTCTGGATGAGCAAACACATCTCTGACTTGTGTTCTGGGGCGGTCAGTGTAACTCTTACGGTCGGCCATGTTAAGACGCTGGTTGGGTTATTGGATCCCAAATGGTTAGTAACGGTTCAGAAGGTTTTTGTGTTCAATCACGGTGCGTTTCAGAGATTCAGATCCTGCTCAGACCTGTGGGGGGTTTCTCATAATGAATTCAGACCAACGATTGTGGGTTACTGTAAGGATTTGTGTGTTATCATAAATGTCACAGGGTGTGTGTGTGTACAAATGCGTATGGGCCTTTTGTGTCAGCGCTCGCTCTCAAAGAAACATGTTACCCCCACTGGATTTTTAATAATTAATTTAGCGTAGGCTAATTAGGCTTGGATAGAAGCGCTAGTTAGCCGATCACAGGCTTAAGAGGATGAGGCATTTGAGGGACATTTTGGGAGGGAGATATCAGTAGACTCGATCTCAATAGGTCACTGACACATTGTGTTGTCCTAATTTGTAAGTCGCTTCTGCTAAATAAATGTCAGTGTAAAAACAAACATAAAAACTTTTTTTTGTTATGCTTGCGAATGGATTAGAGGTTTGAATCCGTGTTAATTTGCTAAACTGCTCATCCATTTAAGCTTCCCGACTGGATTCTCCTCTTTTGGTCAAGGGAAATTTGGTTTTATTTCGGGAGTTTAAATGCTCAACTGTGTGTGCAGAATCACCGTGGTCTAAAAGAAGGAAGGCAGAGTCTGCTTTTTTATAGAGTCTGCTGTTATAGTAAAAATTGAAATTATTTATGATTTAATTATGAAATATTAGAATTTAATACATTTTAAAATGCAATTTATTCAAAGCTAAATTTTCAGCATCAATACTCCAGTCTTCAGTGTCACATGATCCTTCAGAAATCATTCTGATATGATGATTTGCTGCTCAAATAAACATTTCTTGTTATCGAAATTGTAATCAATAGATCAGTGTTCTTATAGATCAATAGTGTGTTCTTAACTTCTTGAATTTGCAGAGGACGTGTTCATCATCAAATGGACGTGTTCTTAACTTCTTACTGAAATAAAGTGTTCATCTTCCGAACAGATCCACTTAATTTACAAATAATTGTAGAGGCATCCCTGTGGGAACGTTTTCTTTTGAGTGGGTAGGGTTAGGGTTTGTCATTATCAATAGCTTTGTGTAAAAATGTTATCTCCTCTTTTAGATAGCTAAGTAAACAAGTGTGTGTGTGTATGAAAGGTGTGTATGGCATGAAATAGCATTTGAGCTCTTATATGGCATCAGCTCAGTACCCTGCAGTGAGAAATAGGTAAAACTGTGTGTGTGTGTGTGTGTGTGTGTGTGTGTGTGTGTGTGTGTGTGTGTGTGTGTGTGTGTGTGTGTGTGTGTGTGTGTGTGTGTGTGTAGCAGAGGCTGCGGAGGCTTTACGAGCTCTCAGCAACAGGAGCTGTGAAAATGGCTCTCAGCTGATGTGGCAGAATAACTGCGACCACCACACACACACACACACACACACACACACACACACACACACACACACACACACACACACACACACACACACACACACACACACACACACACACACACACACACACACACACTGTGGCAATATAATGGGAAACAATGGCGCCTTCCCTGCGGAGACAGCCAGAAGTGTGTTCAGGGGCTGTGTGATGCAAATATAAGGAACACATGTTTACACAAACACACTTCTGTGTGCTGAAAAGCATCCAGACGTTTGTGGGGCGATAATTTAAGATGTTTTGAAATAATTGAAAGGAAGTAGATTGTCACACACACGGTTTGATTGTTAAACTCATGCTGACGTGTGGGGAACGGTGTGTTCCTGAGAGCGGGCCTCCTAAACCTCTGCAGCTTGGGACGAGTGTGTGTGTGTGTGTGTGTGTGTGTGTGTGTGTGTGTGCGTGTGTGTGCGTGTGTGTGTGTGTGGTCTCGCTCTGAAGATCTCTCATCACTCTGTGTTTGTTTGAATCTGTGTATTTGTGTGCTCAGGTTAGTGATGACAGTTCTCGGAAACTGGGCCTCCTGACTTAAGCCGTAATATTCAGACGAAGAGCGAACACGTATACAAAACAGAGAATCAGTTCAGCTCATTCTCCACCGTCTTCCTCCGTTTGGTTATTTCTTTTAAAGTCCCGCTTTAGTCAATAATATTATCTCTTAAAACTCATCTTTGATCACCAAAATGACATATTTAAACTTTTTTTCCTTGAAAAAAATTCTTCATGTCTTAAAATAGCTTGAATGTTACTCTACACTTTTGCCTCATTTAGTATATACGGTTCTATGAATATGCAAATGAGCCCCGCCTCCACTCACTCACTCACTCAGAGATCCACTCGCTGACACACGTTGATCTGATTGGTTACAAGGTAGTTTGTGACGTCAGAAACACCAGCGATTTCAAACTGTGTTTTTGAGACTGTCTTTGGTTCACTGCAGTTTTAAAGAGAAAATACTCAGCAATGGTGTCGACTTATGAATTTGCACATGGTTTGTCTTAAAGCACATTAAAACACCACATAGACATATAAACAACATTAAAAGCTTGATTTTCACCATGAGGGGACTTTACGCGTAATAAAGCTGATCAGGGTCTGTCCTCCTGCTGCTACAGATGTTAAGACCTTCACTTCTGTTCTCTCTCTTTCTTTCTTGGCTAATTCTTTTCACTGGTTTAAAGGGTCACATGAGCGCTGGGCCGCTGTGTATTTGTGTGTGATTCGGTTTGGTCTCACACACACCGCCTTTACAAATCAGGATCATCCCCCCTGCTGCCATACGCTCCAGCCAGGTCAAGAACCCACACACATCGCACACCACACGCACACCACACACACACACCACACACACTCACAACACACACACCACACACACACACACACACACACACACACACACACACACACACACACACACACACACACACACACACACACACACCTGCTCTGGGACTCTCTTTTTTCCATCTTAATTTCTTCTCTCCTTCTTTACTTCTTTTTTTCCCTTCCTCCTCCTTTTTTTTTCTTTCCTTCCTTCCTTCCTTCATCTTCCTCTCCCTTGCTCTTTCTTTCCTTCCTTTTTTTCTTCTCTCCTTCTTCTTCTTCCTTCCTTCCTTTTTCCTTCCTTCCTCCTTTTTCATTTCTTCCTTTTTCTCTTTCTTCCTTCTTCCTTTTTTCCTTTCCTTTTCTCCTTCCTTCTTTTCTTTCTATTTTCCTTCCTTCCTTTTTTTTTCCTTATTTCTTATTTCCTTTCCTTCCTTCCTTCATCCTTCCTTATTCCTTCCTTTGTTTCCTTCCTTATTTCTCTTCCTTTCTTTCTTTCCTTCTTTCATTTCTTTCCTTTCTTCTTTTTTTCTTTCTTTCTTCTTTCTTTCTTCTTCTTTCTTCTTCTTTTCTTTCTTCTTCCTTTTCTTCTTCCTTCTTTTTTTCTCCTTCCTTCCTTCCTTCTTTCTTCATTTCCTTATTTTCTTTTTTCCTTATCTTTCTCTTTCCTTCCTTCCTTCCTTCTTCCTTCCTTTCCTTCCTTGCTTTCTTCCTTTCTCTTTCCTTTCATTCCTTTCTTTTTTCTCTTTTCTTTCCTTCCTTTTTTTTCTTCCTTCCTTATTTTTTTCTTTCTTCCTTCCTCATTCTCTCATTAGTTCTCCCTTCTCTTCTTCCTTCCTTCCTTCCTTCCTTCCTTCCTTCCTTCCTTCCTTCCTTCCTTCCTTCCTTCCTTCCTTCCTTCCTTCCTTCCTCCTAAGTCATCATGGTCCTATTTTTTATCAGCAGTTGCATAATATTTTCTCCTATGCAGTTCCTTCTTCTTTCTTCTTTTTTTTCTTTTTTTTTCTTCTCTTTGCTTTCTTCCTTTTCCTCTTCTCTTCTGTATCTTTCTTTCTTTTCCCTTTTTTCCTTCCTTCTCTTTTTTCTTCCTCTATTTTCTTCCTCTCATTTTATTATCCTCCTCCTCCTTCCTCTCCTTCCTTCCTTCTTCCTCCTCTCTCTCCTCTTCTTCCTTTTCCTCTTCCTTCCTCCTCTCTTTTCTTTTTAAGAAGAGAAGATACTTTATCCCATGCAGGGTCATTAAATTGATCAAAAGAGACAGCAAATACATTTTTAATGTTAAAGGTTTATATTATAAATGTTTATATTTCAAATAAATGCTGTTCTTTTGAACTTTCTATTCATCAAAGATCACTGTTTTCAACATTGATAATATTAAAATGTTTCTATTTCCACCGGCAGTGTCTCTGCACCATCAGAAGATTTAGTTCTTCTGGATTCCTCTGTTCTCTGAGTTTAGATGAGATTAATAGTCAGAGGAAATCTTTCATGTTCCTATAGATTAGCTTTTATTGACTTCCCTTGCCTCTCCGTCTGCCTCCTGATCTGGAATCAGCTCTGATATGGCAAACAATTGATCGGCAAGTTGTCAGATGTAAGTGAACGGGAGCTCAGATCTGTGTGAGATAGCACTATTTACTCTATACAGTGCCTTGTTTCTCTAGTAGTTAAAATCATAACTGCTCAATAACAATGCGAGGATACAGAGGTCAGTTTGGCTGGTTGTGTTTAGGATCAGATATCTGTGGTTCTGTGGGCCGAAGGTGACTGATCTCAGAGCTGTAAACCGACAGACTCGTGGAGCCAGACTTCATTTGCATCGCCGTCTCTTCAGTTACGAACACACACAGGCAGAAGACAGGAGACGAACAGCAGTTATCAGTGGAAACTGGGACATCTGCAGTTGTATTCAAAGCGTGCACAATGTGCAAACCTTCCCTGTCCTCCGTGGCGTCTGACTGTGCCGTTGTAGTGATAAGTGTTGTCTGATTGTGACTGAGGCTCTATGATTTGTGTTAATGTGTGTACTTGGACCTCGAATCTCTCTCTCTTTATGAAAATCTCCTGACCAATTAAGCAAAATTAAAATATACGAAGAACAAATACGGGTTTGTGTGTTAAAGAAGACCAAATATAGATCGTTTAAAATAATTAATTTGGTCACACTTTAGATTAAGGCCCAATTCTCACTATGACTTTAGCCTCAAAAAACTCCTAATAACTGCTTATTAATCTTTAGTAAGGTAGTTGTTGAATTGAGTAGGATTAAGGGATGTAGAGTACAGTCATGCAGAATAAAGCACACTTTATGGCCCGGTTTCACAGACAGGGCTTAGATTAAGCCTGGATTAGGCCTTAGTTCAGTTAGTGCATTTAAAGGATTAGTTCACTTTAAAAAAAACTTTTGCTGATAATTTACTCACCCCCATGTCATCCAAGATGTCCATGTCTTTCTTTCTTCAGTCGAAAAGAAATTAAGGTTTTTGATGAAAACATTCTAGGATTTTTCTCCATGTAATGTAATACACTGGTAGTCAAAGGGTTCAAAGTCCAAATGACAGTTTCAGTGCAGCTTCAAATGGCTTTTAACGACAACAGACGATGCATAAGGGTCTTATCTTGCAAAGCGATCGGTCATTTCTAAAATAAATAAATAAAAAAGTAAGTTTTATGCCTTGCTCTGTTCCGTGATGCGCGGTCGTGACTCTCCTGTTCGAACTCGAAAAGTCTTTTTTCGAGTCATTTTGTTCATTTTGTTTGTTGAATGAACGAAATGACTCGAAAAAAAGATTCGTTCATTTTGATGAATGAGTTCGAACAGGAGAGTCACGACCGCGCATCACGAACAGAGCAAGGCATAAAACTTACTTTTTATTATTTATTTAGAAATGACCGATCGCTTTGCAAGATAAGACCCTTAAGCATTGTCTGTATCGTTTAAAGCCATTTGAAGCTGCACTGAAACTGTCATTTGGACCTTGAACCGTTTGGATACCAATAAAGAACATTATATGGAGAAAAATCCTGAAATGTTTTCATCAAAAACCTTAATTTCTTTTCGACTGAAGAAAGAAAGACGTGGACATCTTGGATGACATAGGGGTAAGTAAATTATCAGCAAAAGTTTTTTTAAAAGTGAACTAATCCTTTAAGTAGCTTTATAAATGTGCCTTATAAGAAACATTACTGTGTGCATATTTTAAGATATGTCAGTGCAAGTTGCTTTCAGTTAAAACTGCTCAAACATGCATTTTAGTCTGGGACTAGACTTAAGCTTTGTCTGTGAAACCGGGGGAATAAATACTAATAAACAGCCAATATCTTAGTAATATGCATGCTGATATGCAAATAGTTAATAGTGAGAATTGGACCCTAAACTAAAGGTTACCATACATTATATTCAGCAAGAATGCATCAAAATGTCAGTTAAAAAAATTGTTTTCAGTAAATTATGTTCTTTTGAACTTTCTATTCATCAAAGAATCTTGAAAAAAATCACGTTTCCACAAAAATATTAAGCAGTGTGACTGTTTCCAACATTGATTATTAATAAGAGCATCAAATCATCATATCAGAATGGTTTCTGAAGGATCATGTGACACTGAAGACTGGAGTAATGATACTGAAAATTCAGCTTTGATCACAGGAATATATTACATATCAAAATAGAACATAGTTATTTTGAATTGTAATAATATTTCACAATATTAGTTGTTATATGATCAAATAAATGCTGCTTTGAAGAGACTTTTTTCAATAACGCAAAAAATGTACTGACCTCAAACTTTTAAACTATATATTTTCTTTATATTTTTTTGATAAATCTGCCCCCAATCCTCTCAAGTAAGTGTGTAAGAGTGCTTGAGTGGACAAAATGACCAAAATACCCTAGCGTGTGTGTAGGTGTGAGTTTGTAAGTGTCAGTTAGGGGGCCTGCGGTTTGACGTGACCTACTTACAGCGTGTGAGAGATGGTCAACGGATCACGACCCCGAAGGCTTCCTGCCTCAACACACACACACACACACACACACACGGTTGGTGACAGCACTAGGGCTAACGAGAACACACAACCCTCCCACGACTCCCACACACTTCATCTAGAGGAATCCGTCACGTTAGGAAGCGTAAACCAGTCCCACCAGCCGCGCTGTTTCCTGCTATTGTCATTGA